>WBZZ01003197.1:100000-105000 GCA_019918135.1 Paulinella micropora
TCCACACCAATCGGTGGAATAAAGGAAGTGACGGCATAGAACATTACTCTAGGAGCTTTATACCAATCAGCCCATGGAAAGGACCGATGGCCTATGTACTCCCTAAAGAAAATAATAATGATAATAATAATAATAATAATAATAATAATAATAATAATAATAAAATAGTAATAACTACTACTACTACTACTACTACTACTACTACTACTACTACTACTACTACTACTACTACTTCTACTACTACTACTACTACTACTACTACTACTACTACTACTACTACTACTACTACTACTACTACTACTACTACTACTACTACTACTAACTACTAGGCCTAGGCCTTCGGTTTAATGAAGTTAACAATTTAACCTCTGGTCGATCCATACAAATCGTTAGCTCAAGAGCTATTGATTTAACTAGATGGTGACCTACGTCTCAAGTTATTAAAGATAATGAGAAACTATTAAAATATTAAAGTATCAAAATAAAATGACTTAGATTAAAAATATTAAAATAAAATAAAATAATAATAATAATAATAATAATAATAATAGTGCTTCTCTGTCAATGGCTGATGCATTTCTGCACATGCGCCTCCATCGTCTCACCCGTGAGGGGAGTACGAAGAATTGACGATAAGCTCTAATGACACCCCCGCAAGGGCAGTTCCAACACTTCCAGACGGGCCGGTATGTTCAATGAAAATACTGGTCCAGAAATAGACCGGTATGTTCAATGAAAATACTGGTGGCACCGACGGGAATCGAACTGGCGACAGGGCCCAGATGGTAGAACTTGACCACTGGGCTATCACGGTGTCCAGAATAATAATAATAATAATAATAATAATATTTACTATATCTGAGGCGTACTGATGCAGCTAATGGCATATCCTCAACGGACATAAGCCTCCAATACCCTTGTTCGAGGTCCTCCACCCCCAATAATAATAATAATAATAATAATAATAATAATAATAATAATAATAAAATAGTAATAACAATAATAATAAATATATATGGAATTAACAATATATATATATGTATATATATATATTAGATTAATCTGTTATGAAGTCAAAGTAAAGTTCTAGTTCAGTGAGGAACGAGAAAAAAAAAAAAAACAAACAAAAAAAAAACGGAAATATATATAGATAGATAAAATATATAATATAATATAATATAATATAATATATATATATATATGTATATATATGTTGAAAGAGTTATATTCTCACTCAGTACTATATATATATACATATATATATGTATATATATATGTTGAAAGTGTTATATTACTACTACTACTACTACTACTACTACTACTACTACTAGGCCTAGGCCTTCGATTTAATGAAGTTAATTTAACTTAACTTCTGGTCATCCATACAAATCGTTAGCTCAAGAGCTATTGATTTAACTAGATGGTGACCTACTTCTCAAATTATTAATAGTAATGAAAATTAAATTATATAAAAAAATAAAAAAAAATTAAAAATATTAGAATAAAAACAAAATAAAAATAGATTGAGTATTAAAATAAAATAAAATAAGATAGAGTATTAAAATAAAATAAGATAGAGTAAAATAAAAAATAAAGGAGAAAAATAAAAGTAAAAATCAAATAACATAAAGGTAATATTATATATATTACATATACATATATATGGGGTCAATATATAAAAAAAATTAAAAAAAAATTATAAATATATAATATATATATGTATATATATATATATATATACTTGAGGGTATTAAAGTCCTAGTCAGTTGTATATATATAACGGTGGCGCTCACAAAAGCTGGAAGACACGAGGTGACTCCCTAAGGGGGTTTGGCCAACCACACTCCGGCTTAGGATGTGATCAACGCTGAACTTGTCCCACACTCAGGTATTATCTGATGATGAGGTGTCCAACGCCCTCCTTAGGCCCGTAGGCAGTGTCATGATTGCTGCAGCTGTAAGAGATACGCTTTGAGTTCAGTTTTGAATTCAGCTTTGTAAGAGATATCTCTCAGATGTCCTGGTAGCTTATCCCATTGTGCTTGTGCTGCTCTGCTGTACTGACCAGTCTTAGAGTCGTTGTACATGTGTTTCCTTGATGATCGCCTAGTGTTGTAGTTATGAACAGCTGTGATTGGTCGGATGTTGTTGTAATGGAGGGGAAGACAAGCCTTGAAGGCTGAGTAAATAAGGGAGTGTGCATCCATGCATACGCTATATTTATACATGTTAGGTATGTTGAGTAGGCGTAGTTTGGCAAAAAGTGGTTTGGTAGGTGTTCTCCATGATTTGAGGCAGATCAGACGGACTATGCGTTTTTGGATGATGATAAGTGGATGTATAATGGTGTTGTATTTATCAGATCCCCATATAGAGATACCATACATAAGTAGGGGGTATACATGTGCATAGTAGAGTTGGAGGAGGATATGGGTGGGGAGAAGGCTGTTCACATAGCGAAACATTTGGACAAACGGTTGAAGACGGACGACAATAGATTGTATATGTTCACGGAAGGATAGGTTGCTTTGGATGATTGTACCCAATACTTTTACCTTTCGTTCTTGTTGGAGCCTCTTGCCGTCGATAGTCAAGTCAAGCTGCACCTTCTGTTCATGCTTGTGGAAAATGTGGTGTAGGTGGTTTTGGTGGGGTTGGGTACTAGGTTATGTCAGTGGAAGTAGTGGACAAGGTTAGTTGTATCAGTTTATGCTTGTTCTTGGAGTTGCTCTTTATTATTAGCAGCAATTATGAGTGTGCATATGCAAAGACTCTCCCGTGTGTTAGTGAGAGTATAATATCGTTGATGTATAGAATGAAGAGCGTTGTTGAGAGTGTGCTACCTTGCGGGATCCCATGTGTGATCTTGCGTGGGTAGGAACGAGCATATTGGGTAAATACGGTTTGGTATCGGTATGATTTGAAAAAGGTAGTGGTGTTATCGCTAAAATTTATATTATTTCGTAATTTATGGATGAGTGTTTCATGATCGATGGTGTCATAAGCTTTCGATAGGTCGATAAATAGAGCAAGTACATACCGTCCTGGGCCTTTGAGGTTTTGGATGTGGTTTAGGATGGTTTGTGTGGTGGTTGTCGTGTTCGAATGTGGTCGGAAAGCATATTGAGTTCGGGAGAGGATGTCGTACCTGGTAAGGTGGGTCATCAGTTGCTTGTTGAGTATAGTGTCAAAGACCTTGGCGATAATCGGCAGTAGCGAGATAGGTCTGTGGTTCTCAGGCAGCGTTCTATCTTAAGCTTTGTATATTTCAATAACTTTAGTTATTTTTAGTGCATCTGGGTATTGGTTATGTTCTATAGCTTTATTAAAGAGCTTGGTTAATATCGGGGCCATGTATTCTGTAAGGTCTTGCATTATGGCTGGTTTTATTTTGTTTATATATTCTGCTTTGTTTCTGTTTATTGCTTTCAGTGTCTCGACTACATCATTCTGTCGGATGCGTTTGAGTGTAAAGGTAGGCAATTGTTTCTGTGTTAGGTCTATTTCCTCTTCTCTGACTTTATGTTCTTGGGGGATTTGGGCACTGACCTTGGAGCCGACCGTCGTGTAGTGTTTGTTGAGTGCATTGGCAATACCTTTGGGGTCGGTGATTACCTTGTCATCTATGCGGAGCTGGGGTGGGCGACGTCTTCAGACCCTGTGTCTGTGGGATCAGCTTTCTCAACGCATTCATACGATTTTTTCGGATCGTGACGTAATCTTTCCATTAGGGCAGTCATGTATGCTTTCTTAGCTTTCTTAATCTCTCTATTAGTTTTATTTCTATGCTTACTGTACTTAATCCTATTACTTTTAACTGGGCATGCTACTTTTATTTCATATAGTTTTCTTTGCTTCTTAATCATAGCTCTAATTTCATTATTGCACCATGGTTTCCATTTTCGCTTCTTTATACGTTTTTCATACTTTTCAACCACTGTCTTTATAACTGTATGTATCTTATTTATATAATTATTAGGCGTGTCGTTATTTAGTTCTGGGTCAAGAACTTGCTTAAGTTCTTTAATTATTTCTTCTGTTATTATTTCTTTCTTATCTTCATATCTCTTATTACTTAGGATTTTCTTATTATTTTTCTTATGTGTGATTGGGGTGTGAAAGATGGCATAGATGGGGTGGTGATCAGAGATGCATGTAGGTAAGACATCAGATGTGATATCGCAGGTGAGTGTCGTTAAGATAACATCAAGCAATGTATGGCTCTTTGCTTTGCGGGTGGGATTTTTGATTGTGGTGAAGAGGTTATTGACTGCAAGGAAGTCACATACATGTTTGTAGGGCGTAGGAGATCAAGGTTAAGGTCACCAACAATCGTGATGCTAGTGTGTGGGGAGGTAGAGAGGATACCTTGCATGTAGTTTTGGAGCTCTTCGAAGAAAGCGCCGTCGTAGGATTGTGAGAATGGTCTTTTGTAGATGTGGAATATGGTGTGGATTGGATTATTTTTATGTTCTGTACTGTGTACCTGCATGATTACGCCAGATGCTTTTGAGATTTTAGATTCAGAGATTGTGATGTGCATGTCGTTTTTATAGTAGACGGACACATCTGTGGTATGGTAGGATGTGTATGTTGAGATTGGGAACTGAGTGTGTGGTGTACCTGGTGTTATTTTGGATTCCGTGATATTATGTCTGGGATGAAGTGAGTACAGTCAGGGTTGGATAGATGGTTAAGTAGGGTTTGGTGGCTTCCTGTTATACCGCGGATATTTGTATGATATATAGAGAAGTGCTTGTTTACCTTGGGGAGAAGGGATGTGAGGTGTGGGTGTATGATGTGTGCTGTTGGATGTGATGGTGTATTGTTGGGTTGAGTCTGTTCTGGTAGGTGTTCCGGGGGTGGGGGGTTGGGTTGTAGTAAGAAGCTCATGGCTTACTGCGGTGCCTCACTGGCAGGGAACGTCGAACTGGAGCTAGACATGGTTGCATTTGCTGACCTGTTGCTGGTCCTTGGGGAGGCAGATGAGTTGTCTGACT
>WBZZ01003198.1:5000-7500 GCA_019918135.1 Paulinella micropora
ATGTAATGTAATATGTGGGATGTATGCATTGTGTGTAATGTACGTTATGTAATGTATGCAATGTAATGTTATGTTATTTATGTAAAGTATTTATGTCATATGTTGCAATGTATATGTGTATGCATGCATGTTCTCTTGCTTGTATATTATGCAATGTTGGGATGTATCTATCTATCTATCTATCTATCTATCTATCTATCTATCTATCTATCTATCTATCTATCTATCTATCTGTCTATCTATCTATCCATCGATCGATCGATCGATCTATCTATCTATCTATATCTATCTATCTATCTATCTGTCTATCTATCTATCTATCTATCTATCTATCTATCTATCTATCTATCTATCTATCTATTCATCCATCTATCTATCTATCTATCTATCTATCTATCTATCTATCTATCTATCTATCTATCTATCTATCTATCCATCTATCTATCCATCCATCGATCCATCTATCTATCTATCTATCTATCTATCTATCTATCTATCTATCTATCTATCTATCTATCTATCTATCTATCTTGAACCCACTGGAGAAGATTTTGCTCATGTTCACCCTTACGAAGATCTTTCGGGCCTCCTCGAAAAGAAGAGTCCAAAAGCGCACGTCCATCCGGACTACAAGTCGCAACCCGGCATTATCAACCTGGATTCCACCCACTGTGTTGACGCCGAGACATACTCTCACTTCGTCCATCGGACAAGAAGTGCCCCGAAAGAACCAACCGAAAGAAGAAAACGCCTGGTACTGCCATCAACACCAAGCGAAGGGAAAGGCATTGAAGAAGAACTCCAATCCGCACTCCCTCTCATCCTCCCCTCCTCTCTCATCAAACGCCTGTCGTGTGACGAAGCAGTAGCGAAATTTGAAAGATATCTCTACGACTTCATGTCACAACGGGTACCTCAAACAAAAACAGAACAAACTCATGAGCGAAAAAACCGCCACGTAATCCGGCTCCAAACAGAACTCACGCAAAACCGACAACAAAAACTGGTCCAAAAGAGACATCTGCGAGATCTCAAAAGGGCAGGTACAATTCCAGTTGCTGTTGCAAAAAGCCTGCAAAAAACTTGGCGAGTATTATTGAAGACCGGTAACCGCCTCCGCCGTCGTCTCAAGGAAGCAACTTTAAGCTCCGCTCAACGACAAGCAAATACACGCTTCCGAACTGACCCTCATAAGTTTGCCAAAACCTGTTTCATCCCCCCTCAACCCAAACCACTTCCTCCCTATCCAAAGAAGACTGTGATTCCTACTTTCCCAACCTATACAAAGACGCTAATCGTGAACAAACCTACGTCCCTTACCTGAAATGGTTCGCCCACCTCTACCAACTGTCCCCTTTGACCTCAAGCCACCGTCCTTCTTGGAAACCAAAAGATCTGTGCTCGCTAAGCGTAATGGTGCAGCCCCTGGCAGCGATGGTATTAGCTACCTTGTTTACAAGAGACTTCCCACCGCTTTATCTTTCTTACACAAACTCATTGTCAAGTGTTGGACAATTGATGTAGCTAACAGCTGGGCCCACGCTGCTATCTCCCTCCTTCATAAGGACGGCGATCCACTTCAGGCCTCAAACTATCGTCCGATTGCTCTGACAAACTGCTCGGGTAAGGTATTTTTCTCTTTGTGGTCAAAACGCCTAGAGAGTTTTCTGCTGGATAACAAATACTTTGACAGAGCAAAACAAAAGGGTTTCCTCCGTAACGTTGCAGGATGCCCCGAACACATTGCTACCACAAAGGCTACCATCAGAAATGCAAAAGATCACTATCGCCAACTGGTCATAGCATGGATTGACCTACAAAACGCTTTTGGAAGCTTAAATCACAACTTGATCCAGTTCGCTCTCGGGTGGTACCACGTGCCCCCTATGTTTGCACGCATAATCTTCTTATATTACGAACTCTTAGTAGCCACAATCGAAGGGAAAGAATGGTTATCAGAACCCTTCGTTTTTGCTGTGGGCGTCTTTCAAGGATGCTGCATCTCTCCTCTCCTTTTCAAAATAGTTTTCAATCTACTACTTGACCTCCATCGTTGACCAGAAACAACGGTTACCATTTCAAACATAAGACCTCAACGGATGAAGTAATCGTGCACGAAGCTGCCTATGCTGACGATCTCAAACTACACAGCCGATCCACGAAACACTGTCAATCGTCCATCAACATGATAGACAAATTTCTGTCATGGACCAGAACAATGGCCGCGAAACCGCCCAAATGCAAAAGCCTTGCTTTCAAATATTGGACTAAAGCCGACGACCATAAGGGTCTCAAACGGTTAATGCCGATTTCGTTCCCACCTTTCGACCCCGCCCTGACTATTACTGGCAAACCAATTAACTTCATCGCTGACAAGCCTTTCAAAGACCTCGGATGGATTGTCTACCATGACCTCAGCGAAAACGAACAACGAGCAGAAATCCAAAAGAAGTTCATTCTTTCTATGCAAGCCATCGATAGCTGCTCGATCAATGGCTTT
>WBZZ01003199.1:40000-53181 GCA_019918135.1 Paulinella micropora
GCAAATTCAGTTGAACTGTAGGCATCACCCCCCGGATAGCCGGTAAAAAGTACCTTTTCCTGGTGACAGGTGCAACAGCTTGTTTTCCAGTATTATTTGTCCGGATTTGACCTGATGCCATTTTATTCATGGTCTGTTGGCGTTTTCCTTTTTGGCTTCACTGAGCTAATATAACGAGACATCATTCTCATCTTTTGAGGAATTTCTTTTGTTGTATTACCGACTTTTTACGAGCTATCGTTGGGGACATTACGTTTGGAGTCCACATCACTAGTGTGATTTCTTTCTGCTTTGCCACACAGGCAACAGTGAATTTTCACTTACCTGTCTCACACGGGGACGTCAGACGAAAACAAATACTCCAACACAGCTCCCTCATAACTCTTTCACAAAACAAATAATTTGATTGGTCTCAAGCAGGTGTCTCGTATCCTCTAGCCCAATCCATATCTGTGTACTCACAAGTAGACATCAGATACAAACTCTCTGTCGTTCTTGCTGTTCTCACACAGAGACCAAGAAGAAGGAGGTGGACAGAAGAGTGAAGGAACACACACAAAACACAAACAAGCATAGGGACAGGAGCACAACACTCTACCCTTCTAGTTTGTGTATTTATCTGCATTATCTCACACATACGTCAGAGAATTTTTGCAAATCTCTGATCGTTTCTAAAAGTAGGTCTGAGAACCTATCCGACCGACTGTCGACTTCTCAAAGAGAGCTTTTCTAGCTTCTCTATTACTATCTGTGTGTAGGTCCAAGTGCCTCATACTAGATACAATATAGAAAAGAAGGAGGAGAAAGTAATTTGAGTAAGGAGAACAAGAAATCGGAGAAAGTCTCAAAGACTATTTTTCTCAAACAAAAACAAACATACAAACAGAGTTTCATAGAGGACAGGGAATCTTATCCTACCCTCTCTATTAGTTTCTCTCTTCACTAGTCAATCGACTGAAGGAGGAACAGAACACAAACGAGCAAAAACCAAACATAGGAGCTGACACTGTCCTCCTGTTAATTACTACTACGACATCATGTCGACAGAGACCGCCGAAGTGAGTGAATTCTCTGAGGCAGATCAAAGAAGAGAAGAAGAAGCAGGAGGAGGAGGAGGAAGAGGATTGAATGGAGGAGGAGGAAGAGGATTGAATGAAGGAGGAGGAGGAGGATTGAATGAAGGAGGAGGAGGAGATGAAGGAGTAGGAGGAGGAGTAGAAGAGGGCTGGGATGATGAAGGAAGATATGGAGGAGACGAAGATGAAGGAGGATTTGAACAAGAAGAGACGGGAGGAGGAGTAGCATATGGTAATCCCTTACCACCTGCCTACACGGGAGGAGGAGGACGAAAAATGATCGACATGATTCATAGTGATGGAGAGGAGATCTGTGGGCATCACCCCCCGGATAGCCGGTAAAAAGTACCCTTTTTCTGGTGTCAGGTGCACCTAGTTTTTCCCATTATTTTCAATATCGTTTGGCCGGATTTGACCTAATGCCATTTTAACCTTGGTCTGTTGCCGTTTTCTTTTCGGCTTCACTGAGCTAATATAACGAGACATCATTCTCTTTTGGGGATTTGTGTCTGGTTGTATTACCGACTTTTTATTGAGCTATCTTCGGGGATTGTAACATTGGAGTCACCAGCACAAGGCTGATTTCTTTTCTGGCTTGTTTTTGGCACAGCAGAAAGAAAAATTGGACAGACCTATCTCTTCTGAGTAGGTGTTCCAAAAAACAAATACTCCAGCACATCCCCACACAGCTCTTTTTGCAAAACTAGACGTCTAGGCGTTTGTGAGTAGGTGTCTCAGTACCCTCTCCACAGCCTGTATCTGTGTCCTCACAAGGAGGCCAGACACCAGACCTCGTAGCTGTTCTTTTGTTCTCTCTTGAGACAGAGACAGAGTAGGTCAACAGACGTACAAACAAACACTCACAGATACAAACAAACTTGAAGGACACGAGCGTAGTACTCTACCTTTCAAGTCTGTGCACTTTGTTGCCTCTCAAACCACACACATCAAAGTATTTTTGCAAATCTCTGACTGTCTTTCGACAATAGGTCTGAACAAGTGTCAGACGACAAGTCGACTTCTCAAGGAGTGTTTCTCTAGCCTCTTTGACATTATCTGTACATAGGTCCTCGTACCTCATAACAGATACAACAACAAAAAGAGAAAAAGAAAAGAGGAGTGGAGAAGGAGATCAAATTTTCAGAGAAATTCGTACAGATTACTTCTTTCTCACAAAAAAAAAAAAACACATAAGACATAGAGGTGAGACGCCCTCTCTCTATACTGTCTTTTCGTTTTTTCTCTCTATTCGTTCCTCATAGACGAACAGAGCAATTACTGGGTAGAAACAACTCTGTCTCATCCGTATTCCTTCAGCATCCATGTCTACTAGGTCTGAAGACTGGCAGGAAGGAGGGGGGGAGAGTGAGCGAACCCCAGGAAACGAAGAGGAGTTCGTTGACTCTCATGCAGAAGGAGGAGATCTGGCACCTTCCTTTGACACAGGAGGAGCAGAGAATCAATTTTTTACTGCGCCTTCCTTTGACACAGGAGGAGCAGAGGAAGTCGAGGAGGAGCAGAAGGGAGGAGAGGAAGCGAGGTTTGTGGCCGAATATGGCAAACTAAGTAAGAAGGAGTTTGAGGAGAAGAAAGGGAAGGATGAGGCCTATAAATGGCTATACATTCCCC
Organism: Paulinella micropora; assembly: GCA_019918135.1. Taxonomy (NCBI): domain Eukaryota; phylum Cercozoa; class Imbricatea; order Euglyphida; family Paulinellidae; genus Paulinella; species Paulinella micropora. The sequence continues at coordinate 42,706 of WBZZ01003199.1, forward strand.
AAGAAATGCGATGGGGACAACCCTTGAAGAAGGAGGACATCTGTTACCCTCTCCCAAGGCAAGCTCTGCCTCTCGCAGAATTCCTCAGAGACGACGGTGCACAGTTACAGGTGCAACATGTCTCATTTGGGGACAATATGTCTTTACTGGAGCTACTCGACCTCTCATGGACAGTGTTTGAGTGTGCTATACTCTTTGAGTACCAGACTGGAAAGACTGTGCTGCCATGGAACACAAGAGCACTGGCTAGGTTGCTCGATCCTGGTCAGGACATTGATTCAATAAAGAGAGTGGAAAAGGAGTTTAAGTTCAGGAATCCAAAAGGACAGATCAATGTCATGGATGTGTCTCTGAAACTTATGGAGGCCAAGCTAGTGGACCTGGGTAAACTCCAACACACCCAGTTTGGCAGGGACCTTCACCCGGCCCTGAGGGAAATAGAAGGCGAAGCTGGAGGGGTGACGAGGATGAAGAAGCTGCATGCGGACTTGGTGAAGGATGACGCATGGAAGAGGTGGGTCTTCACGAAGGATCATACGATCTTGGAGGGGACGGCCGCACCACCCCCCACCAATAAAGCGGGAGAGAAGGAGTTGGCGGAGAAGGCCTTGTTCCTTCGGAAGGCAGCTGAGATCCTGTCTTTTTTTCATCATGCCCAAGAGCTGTATATCAAAGAGCTAGCGGCTGAGAAAGAAAAGAAGGAGATGGAGGCAAAGATTGCATTAGCCAAGGCGGCGGGAACAAAGGGACCGAAATATTCCTCTGGATCTTATATGGCTCCCTCGGGCCGCTCCGCCCCGTCAGCCCACACAGCCCCTTCGGCCCCTGCGACTAGCTCAGCGCCTACCACTGTTATTGTCAACAGTAATGACAAAAAGGACAGACAGGCTATCATACAGGCCTTCCAAAAATATACAAAGTCCGATGCCACTGCTCTGACGCTGTATGCAGAGACAGCGAGTCAGAAGGACACGGATGCGAACCTTCGAGACAAGCTCAGAAGAATTGATGCTTGTATGAAGCAGCATCCAACGGACGAAACACAGGAGTATGAGGCGTTGTACACCTTGTTGGACCCATCAATCATCACACAAGGGTTTGATGTTGGGGAGTACAAGGCGATGAGAGCGGTAGAGGTGGCGGCTAGGAGAGCAGCCTCAGACCTGCAATGCACGGTGCCAGTTGCCGTCCTCTTGCAATACTTTAAAACTCATGGGTATCAGCACCTGTGCACTGGTACTTTGATTGGGTTTGAGATTTTTCAAGAGGTGAACGAAGGGCTGGGCATTGGCACGAGGTTGGCAGCGATCCTCACTGAGGTCAGCGCCAAGTACGGGCTCTTTTATAGCCGGAAGTCTATCATTTTGTACTTCCTGAGTGCTTTGTGTACACGACACCCGAGCAAGCTCGCAAGGATCATACAGTCCTGTCCGACCTTCACGGCGGTGAAGACGGCGGATTTTTTAGAAACGAATATATACGAGAGGACTGTAGCGGCTACTCCGCCGGGCGACCTGTTCAAGGAGGTGCTCGACGCGTGTTCCGAATTGGACACGGCCACCGAGTCATTCTCCAGTGCCGCGACACAGGGGGTTGGAGGTGCTCAAGCAGCACATGCAACTCGAACGGCAGGTCTCAAGAGGGGGAGAGATGATGAGCCGACGCCGTGCTACCGCTATTTTTCATACATGGCGTGTAAGCATGAGGCACAGAAAGGAGTAGGCAATTGCCTCTTCAGCCACTCTCTTGATGATAGGCAGCGAAATCTTTTCCTTAGAGAGCTCGAAGGCATGAAAAAGACCATGTACGCCATGTACAAGAAGGAGTTGGAGGAGGGGAGGTGGAATGCGAATATGGTCTCGGATGCGGAGTTCCGGGAGGCCATCATTTACTTCCTTGACAGAATGAAGAGAATGGAGAAGAGAGAGACATCGGGCCGATCAAAGGCGCCGACTAGAGGAGGAGGAGAGACGAGAGGATCGTCACGAGGGTCCCGAGGGACACCAAGAGGGGCGGCACCACGAGGACGAGGCTTTCGTGGAAGGGGAGGACGGACCCCAGCGCGCCCTCCCAGAGGACACGGATACTGGAATTATAGCACCAGTTCCAGCTCCAACTACCCCCAGCAAGCTTATACCGCTACGGAGGGGGGACGTCAAGACGAAGACACCGGCTCAGGTGAGCGTGTTGTCGTCGTAGACTGACGGGAGGAGAAGAGAGAGGAAAAGAAGAGAGAGAAGGAGATAAAAACTGTTCTTTTTAATCCGACAGTCACAGTTATGCCTACTGTTGATGAACAGGATACGAACGGTTCCGTTCCTCCCAGACGTGAAGGTGAAGGCACACAGCCTCACAAGCCTCAAGGTAAGCACTTGCTAGTTCATCCTTCGAGAGCTAATATGATAAATGATGCGAATAGGAAGGCGAAGAAGGCGATGGAGGAGAGGAAGCCGAAACCAAAGGCTAGGTCTTCTCCTACGAAGAAGCAGCGGACCGTACCCCCGCCAAAGGACTCAATAGTCTCTGCTATAGACACGAGTACACTCGGTGTACCAGACTCTGTCCAAAAGACACTCGAGATACCGGAAGCCCCGGAGACTCAAGAAGTTAAGTTGGCGGAAAAGGGGGGAGAACGAGAAGAGGACAAGGAACTTGAGCTTAGACTCAAAACCCTAGAACGAAAAATTCATGTGCTAGCGGCTAGTTTACATAGACCAGACGCGCTATGCTACACTGACCTCTTTTGTGAAACTTTACAAACCACATTAAAAGTTGGTAATGATACGATGGCGAATATTAATATTGTCGGCCAGAAGTTTTTGAATAGTCACCGGACATGGGTGGACAAAAACATTAGAAAAACAAAGGGGACCCTAAAAGGGGTAGGCAGCCGTACGGAAATTACGGGCATCGTCACATTAATTTTCAATTGAAATCCGGTCGAGTATATCGTGCGGACCTCTATGTTGTCCCCGATTACCACGGTTCAATCCTGCTGTCGTATGACCAATTGGCTACGATGGGGGCTGTGATCGATTGCGCCGCACGGCGGGTGATTTATGGAGTGAAGAATGGAGAGGAGGAGGATATTAATCCGATGACTGCTACTGACTCATACGAGGCTTTTGAGCTGAGTCTAGCAACGGAGAGGAAAAAGTTGGCCTTCGTACATGAGGCAACTGAAGCCTATGTACACCCCTATGTCACAGTGCCGGAGGAACTGACCTGGACCGACAATTGGGAGACGGAGATGCAGGCGTATACGGTTACGATTCCCGCATGGGACAGAAAGTCTATTGATGACTTAGTCGTAGCGCGTAATGAGGAGATAATATGTGTTGCGAAACAGTGCCCGTCGTTGGCCAGATTCGCAGAAGGTGGCGGGGCAGATGTCCATATTACTAATGGCTACTGTTACCATGCGAAGGTGTCAGATGAGAAGAGAGAGGCGTTTGTGCCAAGGAGGAAGGGGCGTATCCCCGATACTCCAGCGGATGACATTAAAACTTTTATCACGAACTTTTGGGGCGATGTGCCTACCTGGCCGCGCTCATTAACTGAAGTGAAAAAGTGTCTACGGACTCTATTTGAGAGTAACAAGCCGTATACTGTCATTCTGCCATACAATGAGAGGGCGATCTGGGCACAGGAGATAAGGGACCGGCTTATTGATCATCCTATACTGTTCCTTCTCGCAAGCAACAGTTAGTGGTGGCTTGTCGACTCGGGTCTCGGGAGCAGAGCAGTGCATACAAGCAAAAGCTCAGAGCCCAGGACAAGTTGAAATTGATACCTCAAGCTTTCACATGCTTTGATGGTTTCTACACCCGTAAGGCTCCGATACAATACGCGAACCTTATTGATATGCTTGTCGGGCTGGGTCATGATGATGAGCCGGACACAGTCGCGTATGAAAGAACGGGACTAGACGATTTGTCCGAGGAAGATTTGAGTTTGGAGGAGGACTTAGCGCCCCTCAAGGAGCATAAGAAGATGTCGGAGGAAGATTTCCAAGCGGCGGCGCGGAAAATTTTAGAAGAAGGAGTGGGTTCGGAGAGAGAGAAGGCGTTTCTCAAAGCTAAGATGGAGGCGTACAGAGAAATTTTCGACCCTCCTCGGGCAGGTGGTGTAAAGTCGGATGACTTCACTGCTGTCATTTACAAAATACCGGGTGCGGAGCCATCTCCGGCACCACGGAGGGCAAATTTGAGCATACATGAGGCAAAAATAGCGGAGGAGAATGTGAGACAGTTGCTCGATGAGGACTTTATTGAGAGATCTACATCTCCAATTGTCTCTCAACCGAAAATCGTCCCTAAGCCAGGAGGAGAATGGCGTTTGACGATCAATTATGCCCGTGTGAATAAGGTGCTAGAGGAAGAGAGAAATCCTCTGCCGACCTTAGAAGAAGGCAGAAGGGTGCTGCGGAATGCTAAATTCTATTCGGTCATTGACCTTAAGAACGGCTTCTGGCAGATACCACTGGACGAGAAATCCAGATGGCTGACTGCATTCGTTGTGGGTATGGAAATATACCAGTGGAAGGTGCTTCCAATGGGACTCAAACAGGCCCCGGGGCTCTTTCAGAAGGCGATGCAGAAGATGTTGAGCGGTCAATATGACGACCAGTCGGAGGATGGTTTTATGAGAAGGAGAGGACAGAAGGCGGGAGAATATGCATTTTGTTACATCGATGACATCATCGTATACTCTAACACAATGGAAGAGCATATCGATCACTTGTCAGATGTCTTCAGGCGCATCGGAGCATTTGGCCTGAAATGCAACCTAAAGAAATGTCAGCTTGCCAGGACAAGTGTGACGTATTTGGGTTACGAGATTTCTCATAATAGGGTCTCGATATCGCGCGAGAAGAGGGAGGAGATCATGAGTAGACAGTTGCCAAAGAATCGCACAGAGTTACACTCTTTTCTTGCGATGGCACAGTACTACAGCCAGTTCATACCCGATTGGGGTGCAACTCGGGCTAAGCTGGAGAAGATGATTGATTTTGGAGACTTTGAGAAGTGGGATGAGGAGGCTTTGCAGGCGTTTAATACGCTCAAAGATCTCATTTACAAAGATCCCAAGGACGGCGGATTAGTACTTATGATGCCCGACTTTACGAAGCCGTTCGTAGTCGACACGGATGCATCTAAGTTTGCGATTGGCGCGGTGCTGCAACAGGAAGATGAGGAGAAAAAGTTGCGCCCGATCATGTTTATTAGTAGAAAGCTGTGTGCGGCGGAGCGAAATTACTGCACGCGACAGAGGGAGGCGTTGGCAGTAGTATGGGCTCTTAAGAGGCTCAGAGAATACTTGTGGGGAGGACCTCTATTCACGGTTAGGACCGATCATCACAACCTTCTTTGGTTGATGAATCATGAACAAACCGGCCGTTTGGCGCGGTGGCAAGCTTTCTTGTCATGTTTCAATTTCACGATGGTCTACTTACCGGGAAAGCGAAACGTAGTCGCTGATAGCCTTTCCAGGCTAGAGTTTCAGTCGGAGGTGTCGGCTCTCGTATCATCAGTGGAGATGATGGACCTGTCCACGGACAAGGTATACGAGGTGAGCCACATAGAGGCGATGCAGATGGCAAGAGGCGTTCGTTATGACCGCACGGGTCTACGATATAGTCCTCAAGGCCCGGAGCATGGCATATGCTGTGAGGCGCATGTTCTCGAAGACGCTGAGTGGTCTTATGAGGCATACGAGAACGCGAAGGCGAATATAAAAGAAGAGGAGGAGACGACTGAGGTCTGTACTGAACCTCCACAGGAAAATCGAAGCGAGCTTGATGAAGACCCGGAAAGGGTAGGAGTAAGGTTGGAGGACGGTACTATTCATATCGCCTCGCCTACCGCGTGGAGGCAGCAACAGGCGACGGATCCGGAGTTCAAGGAGCTCATAACGTTATACAAGAACCCTAATGAGCTTAAAAAGACTCCACAGATCAAAGATCAGATGAAGGAGATGGCGTGGAGAGATGGGCTATTGTGGTACAAGGGCCAGCATGGCAAATTTGCATCACAGCCTGACAAATGGACTCTCTGGGTACCAGAGAAGTTGAGGCGCTTTATATATGTCGCAGCCCATAACTGCCCCTTACTGGCACATCCGGGTCGACAAAGAACTCATTGGTTCATAGCGAGGCGATTTTGGTGGAAAGGGATGAAGGAGGAGATAGACAGGGAAGTGGACGCATGCATCCCATGCAAAACCACAAAGACACCGCTGAAGGCGAACTTTGGCCTGATCGGTACATTCCCGTTACACGCCGGGATGTTTGAATTTTTACACATCGATCATGTGGGACCTTTCCCCGAATCGGCAGAAGGGTACAGATACCTTCTTACCGCAATAGATCGAGCCACCAATTATGTCTGGGTTGTTCCTGTTAAGGACGCTACAGGCAAGACAACTGCGGAGGCTCTGATCGATAGGATCGTCTCGCAGATCGGAGTGCCTAGAAAGATATGTTCTGATCGAGGTTCTGACTTTAATAATGAAGTCATCGACAGACTATCTAAGTACTACGGGATGAAATGGCAATATGTTACTGCCTATAACCCGAGAGCGAATGGCAAGATCGAGCGGGTACATAGACCTCTCAAAGCCTCGCTTAAGATGTACTGTATGAAGAAGGAGAATCAGAGAGCCTGGGTGGAGGCAGCACCTTCATTTGCCTTTGCAATGAACTGTCTACCCTCATCGGCATTAGGAGGAGCCAGGAGCTCAGTCTCGCCATATCAATTGGTTTACGGCCGAGAGCCTAATATCCCAACCTCACTTCTGCATCCAAAAGACACTTGGGCAGATGAGGATGAGTTGTTCGGGATGAGACTAAGAGCGAAGATGGAGGCGGAACAAATAGTTGCGGCGCACAGGGAGGCGGAGCGCAGAAAGACTGACGCACAAGGAGTGCGACAAGCGCACTTAGATCAAGTCCGTTTCCAGGTTGGGGATATTGTACTCTTGTACCATCCTCAAGTCCCTAAGGGGGTTAGCTCTAAGCTATTTACCCACTGGAAAGGACCATACCAGATCATGGAACAGATGGGACCTCTGAATTATAAGATCAGGGGTCGAGGGAAGGTGCAGATTGTGAATGTTCGAAGGCTGATCAAATATGACCCCTTCTTACTTGAGGATGAATCCGTTGAGGAGGCGTTGAAACGGATGAAGGAGGACTTCCAAGAGGTACCGCCTATATAGAAGGAGGATACCTTAGAGGAGGAGAATGCCTATCGGGCACCGGTCACGGAGAAGGAGGAGACCGAGAAGGAGAGTAAGGAAGACTCAAACCGCAAAAGCGCGGCGGGGACTCAGTCTAAAGCCCCCATAGTCCGCGGCGGTACGAAGGAGAAGTTCACGGAGGCGCAGAGGAGGAGAGCGCAAAACGATCTCATCTTCGACCAACCGAGGAAGGTGGCAAGGTCGATGCGAGCGACGGATGTCCATGGAGGAGGAGGGGAGAAGGACACTAACCCGAACGCGGGTAATGTGGACATTCGACATGTGCGATGGAAGGAAGGAGAGGCGATTGCGGCCATCAAGTGGGTCCGAGACGCTTTTTATCTGTTGAGACCGGCAGAATCTCATGTTGCCGATGACACTCTCTCAGATCTTTATCTCATGCGAGCTGTGGCGGTCCCGCAGACTACACGGGCAGCACGGACATCGAAGAGATCCTTAGCAGCAAAAACGATACAACCGGTACTCCATTTTTGGAGAAGCATGGACCCTGTTGAGGATCCAAAAGCTAGATAATATTTACCGGTGTACAAAGACGCGAAAAATCTCGAGACATGGGATGATACTATTACCCTTCGAGACAAAGACCACACTGCGTGGACTATTCAGTCACTGCCTAGAGGAGTGCTTGATATTCCTTTTGACTTATCTTTGGGCGCCATCCCTAACAAAATATGGGACATTCTGGAGGAGTCGAAGTTTGACTTGACTTTTGTTGGCGGCCCGCCACCTGGCAAAGGGGTTCGCGCAAGGCGACGAAGGCAGTAAGTGACATTTTTTTCTTTTATCACGCGTCGGACATTGAAAGCTGCATGTGGATTAATCTCATAGTGCCCATGTCAGATCATGTCTTATTAAAATGTTTTTATACCATTGTTGTTACTTGGCATTTTTATCGCAACATATGAGTGCGAGGGTCAAATCGGCAAATGGATATGACACCGTATAAGGGGATCGCTTGTGAGTTTAGCGATGGTGTTCCTGGTACGACCCTGCTTCAAGTATCCAGGGTGATGTTCTCAAAAAATGTTCTCATAGTAGACATATTAAATTTTTTTCTTTGGATATACTTAATATCGTCATACCAGCACGGTCCGTCTCTACTTGTGTCGGCATATCGCATGGTCGGGCTCACTCACCCCGGCTTTGGATATAGTTATTAGGTCTGGCCCCCTAGTACTATATTAAGGTAACCGATTGAATACAAGGGTATGTTATTAAAAGACAATGTATTTACTGATCGGAAGTGTTTTTGGAGAAGGAGAAAAATTATAACGCTGCTTTTATTGCAATAGTAATACTATTTGTTCTTGACATACTGCCTCAGAATTAAGTTACGGGGGGGACAACAAGTGTGGAAGGAGGAGTTTTTATTTACAAAAACGAGGCTGGAGATTTATAGTTGACTCGTGTCTGGCGTATGCGTTTTATATATCCACTGCACCGTCTATTCGTGGGTTAATGCACTTAGTTGCGACACCCCGTAGCGTTTGTGCAGAAAAGAAATCAGCAATTATATGACGAAAATATTGCATATTTCCGTCAAAAAAACGGGAAGGGGTACTGTAGGCATCACCCCCCGGATAGCCGGTAAAAAGTACCCTTTTTCTGGTGTCAGGTGCACCTAGTTTTTTCCCATTATTTTCAATATCGTTTGGCCGGATTTGACCTAATGCCATTTTAACCTTGGTCTGTTGCCGTTTTCTTTTCGGCTTCACTGAGCAAATATAACGAGACATCATTCTCTTTTGGGGATTTGTGTCTGGTTGTATTACCGACTTTTTATTGAGCTATCTTCGGGGATTGTAACAGATCACAGTGGAGGAACAACAGTGGGTGCAAGACCACTATGACCTCACTAAAGAAGAGTTTGATAACAAGATGGGGGTAGAGAAGGACACCTATGTGTGGATCCCTCAGGATCAAAGAAGAGAGAAAAGTCGTGCTAAAAAGGATGTCTATATCCTATTATCAAACACAGCACAGCTCCTCGGCAAACTGGTCTCTGATCCAGAAGAGAGAAAGAAGATACAGCATATCAAGTTTGGGGACACACACACCCACCTTGAATTACTCGATGCTATCTTTGGGGTGTACACTCAAACCCTGATTTGGGAACGTTCATACGGCTCACGATGTGAGGGTTACCTCCAGTACACAAACCCAAGAGCAACGGCCAGATTCCTCGCGACTGGTCAGGAGGCAGTCGATGTAACAAAAATGAAGACCAATCTGGGTTCGAAAAACTCGAGTGGCATATTTCATTTTTTACGATGGAAATGAAGGCCTTGGAGGAGGGGAAGGCAGAGATGGAAAAAGCATTAAGGCAGCAGGAGAAACTCATCCTGTGATTGATGAGTTAGAGAAGACCGACAGAGTTCTGACCAAGATCAGACTGTTGATGAGTGCGTTACTGCATAAGGAGGCATGGAAGAGATGGATTCCTACCAAGGATCACTCTGTCCTTAAATCACTTAGTAACGCACCACCGGTCGCCAACAAAGCAGGTGTTGACCAATATGTGGAGAAATATAATTTTCTCAGATCTGCTTCTGAATTGGTGGCCTTTATCAATCATGCTCAAAAGCTGGTGATATCTGAGAATAAGAAGGCGAAAGAGAAGGCGGAGTTCGAGAAGACGATGAGACTGGAGAGAATGAAAGCAAAAGTGAGTGGTGCAAAGACACACCCTCCAACATATTTGACCCCACCAGCTCCTGCCCCACCAGCCCCTGCACCCTCGGGCTCAACTACGGTGGTGGTCACAAACACGGAGAAGAAGGACAGACAAAATATCATAAATGCCTTCAAGGGGAAGAAAGGAGGAGTGGCAAGTCTCATGCTATATGCCAAGACGAGCTCAGACAAAGACTCTGATGCTTCGCTTTTGAGCAAGCTCAAAGAGATCAATGCCTGCACGAAGGCTTTTCCTTGCGACGAAACGCAGGAATACGAGGCCCTTGTTACTGTTTTTGACCAATCTCTAGTCTCGGAGGGATTTGATCTGACACAGTACAAGTTTTTGAGAAAGAAGGAGGAGATTAAGAGAAAACAATGCAACAGGCCTAGACGCTCAGTGTGAACTGGCGGTGGCCACACTCATTTCATATTTTCAATCTCATGGATACCAGCATCTCTGCACTGGTACTCTCATAGGATTTGAAAATCTTTGAGACAGTGGCGATGAGTTTGAGGAGTGCTGTTGGCTTGGCGGCGACC
>WBZZ01003200.1:0-22500 GCA_019918135.1 Paulinella micropora
CATGAAAAAAAGAAAAATCAAAATAAACCGTATTTGCGGGGGGTTTTAGTATCAATAGATTCGGTGTAAAGTGCCACCTTGTCTAATCCGCACTTAAGAGTGCGGCAAAGAAACTGGCCGCACAGGACACATAATTCGGTTCCTTTCGCGGCAATTTCCGGGGCAACGAAAAGCGTCCCGCTTCTGCATGAGAGCGGGAGCTGACAGCGCTCTCATTAGAATGCTCATTTTGTGGCCTGTAATGCGTGTTGCTTTGGTTTGGTGCACATAGAGAATGCCTGCTCTTCATGGTTTGCATGTTTTGCCCTTGTCAAGCCATAAGTGGAAAGGAAAGTTTCAAAGACGAGTCTATCCGTCATTTTTACCCGTTGACTGTGGTAGGGGTTGGGGTCGCTGAAGCGTTATATGCATTTGTGATCTGCCCTGAGAATTCAGTATGCTCCAACTTTACCCTCCCGAAGGCTGGTCTGCCCCAGAAAAGACAGGAGCAACGGAATGGGACGTCCCGCTTGGAAGCGTCCAGCTGTATCCTTTTGCCTGTGCAACGTGCCCCTACTGCCACTCCGAGATGAAACGAGGGCATAAAGCTTCTTGTCCGGAGTTTCCAAGAGACAAAGCTCCAGCTGTTCCAGGTGCCTTCAAATCCTTGTTCGCGGAGTGATTCGGAGGACTGTTTCGCAATGGCCGTGACCTTCGGCTTGCAAGTTATAGTACCATGCAAGCGCTACACCTGCAGTGCTTTTGGCATGCCATAAATCACTACATACATCCTCATCTTAATTCGGGTTACTTACATAGGTCGTCTTAATTCGCATAGCACACGCATACAGTGTCTTCCTCTCTTTTTGTGTTCGACTTTTCCGTCGAATCCCCCCCCCGGTTTCGTGCTACCGCGTTGCATGAGGACACGATGCGGTTCAATGGCGACGCTCCTGGATTGAAATGTTCAACTCGGCAGGCTGGTGGGTAGGAGCGGTTTTTATCGAGCCTTTGGCAATAGACCGTGTCACACCCAAGCTTCGGTGAATCCGGCAGGTTTCAGAGCTGCTTTGAACTTTCTTTTTTTCTCGTTACTGCCGCAGTTTGTACCCAACAGTGGGATTACAAAAGCGGTCATATTTATGTCAGAAAATCAAGTATGCTGTTAAAATAAACTGTTTTTTGTTTGTTTTATGAGTTTCCTAAATGAACCGGCGCCGACTCGGTGTTTCGAGGTTGTGGATTGTCATGGTCCCGGGACGAAGGTGACACAAGAGCCCTGTCCCACCCCGTCGTGTTGTGAAGCCCAAAACATTCAACGAAATACTTGGTCATGGGAAGCTACCGCCCGCAGAGTTTAGTCGACTGCCTACTGCACTTCACCAGACTAATTGCAGGCGATTAAATCTTATAACGCGGAGTTCGCTTATCAAGGCTCTATAACCTGTTAGACTATTATATATTATATAATAATCTGGAAAAACCAAAGCACTCGGAGTAACGGTGTCGTTAGAGCCATTACTTATGATCCGGCCAGTCAAGTTACGTGGCGCGTCTGTTGGCGCCTTTTCTCATTAAAGTTGTTGTATGTTGAGAGTGTAGTTGCTATCATAGATTGCTTTATTAATAACAGTAGTCTAACAGGTTATCGAGCCTTGATTAGCGAACTCTGCACCAACAGCTTTAATCAGTTGCACTTAGTCTTAAAGGAGAGGCATTAGGCCTTCAACAGAAAAGTGCGAGGATCGACGTGCTGCAGGCAGTCGACATCATCTCGTGGGTAGGCAGAAGGCACCCACCGCAAACGTGTCTATCGGCTAGACAGCATAGCATAGACACATCAACTCATTTCATCCCTAATAACTATTCCTTCATTTCTACTTAATTGTAGGAATTTTGTTGGTAGCTGAGTTTAGCTCCTACCTTCCGCACTTTGGTCCAACTGTAAGCATCACCCCCCGGATAGCAGGTAAAAAATACCTTTTCCTGGTGACAGGTGCACCAGCTTGTTTTTCAGTATTATTTGTCCGGATTGGACCTGATGCCATTTTATTCCTGGTCTGTTGCCGTTTTCCTTTTTGGCTTCACTGAGCTAATACAACGAGACATCATTCTCATTCTTGAGGACTGTCACGGTTTGGTTGTATTACCGACTTTTTACGAGCTATCGTTGGGGGCATTACATTTGGAGTCCACATCACTAGGGTGATTTCTTTCTGCTTTGCCACACAGGCAACAGAGTGAATTTTCACTGACCTGTCTCACACGGGGACGTCAGACGAAAACAAATACTCCAACACAGCTCCCTCATAACTCTTTCACAAAACAAATAATTTGATTGGTCTCAAGCAGGTGTCTCGTACCCTCTAGCCCAATCAGTATCTGTGTGCTCACAAGGAGACATCAGATACAAACTCTCTGTCGTTCTTGCTGTTTTCACACAGAGACCAAGAAGAAGGAGGTGGACAGAAGAGTGAAGGAACACACACAAAACACAAACAAGCATAGGGACAGGAGCACAACACTCTACCCTTCTAGTTTGTGCATTTATCTGCATTATCTCACACATACGTCAGAGTATTTTTGCAAATCTCTGATCGTTTTCTAAAGGTAGGTCTGAGAACCTATCCGACTGACTGTCGACTTCTCAAGGAGAGCTTTTCTAGCTTCTCTATTACTATCTGTGTGTAGGTCCAAGTGCCTCATACTAGATACAATATAGAAAAGAAGGAGGAGAAAGTAATCTGAGTAAGGAGAACAAGAAATCGGAGAAAGTCTCAAAGACTATTTTTCTCAAACAAAAACAAACATACAAACAGTGTTTCATAGAGGACAGGGAATCTTATCCTACCCTCTCTATTAGTTTCTCTCTTCACTAGTCAATCGACTGAAGGAGGAACAGAACACAAACGAACAAAAACCAAACATAGGAGCTGACACTGTCCTCCTGTTGATCACTACTACGACATCATGTCGACAGAGATCGCCGAAGTGAGTGAATTCTCGGAGGCAGATCAAAGAAGAGAAGAAGAAGAAGCAGGAGGAGGAGGAGGAAGAGGATTGAATGAAGGAGGAGGAGGAGGATTGAATGAAGGAGGAGGAGGAGATGAAGGAGTAGGAGGAGGAGTAGAAGAGGGCTGGGATGATGAAGGAAGATATGGAGGAGACGAAGATGAAGGAGGATTTGAACAAGAAGAGACGGGAGGAGGAGGAGCATATGGTAATCCCTTACCACCTGCCTACACGGGAGGAGGAGGACGGAAAATGATCGACTTGATTCATAGTGATGGAGAGGAGATCACAGTGGAGGAACAACAGTGGGTGCAAGACCACTTTGACCTCACTGAAGAAGAGTTTGATAACAAGATGGGGGGAGAGAAGGATACCTATGTGTGGATCCCTCAGGATCAAAGAAGAGAGAAAAGTCGTGCTAAAAAGGATGTCTATATCCTATTATCAAACACAGCACAGCTCCTCTGCAAACTGGTCTCTGATCCAGAAGAGAGAAAGAAGATACAGCATATCAAGTTTGGGGACACACACACCCACCTTGAATTACTCGATGCTATCTTTGGGGTGTACACTCGAACCCTGATTTGGGAACGTACATACGGCCCACGATGTGAGGGTTACCTCCAGTACACAAACCCAAGAGCAACGGCCAGATTCCTCGCGACTGGTCAGGAGGCAGTCGATGTAACAAAAATGAAGACCAATCTGGGTTCGAAAAACTCGAGTGGTATATTTCATTTTTTTACAATGGAAATAAAGGCCTTGGAGGAGGGGAAGGCAGAGATGGGAAAAAGCATTAAGGCAGCAGGAGAAACTCATCCTGTGATTGATGACTTAGAGAAGACCGACAGAGTTCTGACCAAGATCAGACTGTTGATGGGTGCGTTACTGCACAAGGAGGCATGGAAGAGATGGATTCCTACCAAGGATCACTCTGTCCTTAAATCACTTAGTAACGCACCACCGGTCGCCAACAAAGCAGGTGTTGACCAATATGTGGAGAAATATAATTTTCTCAGATCTGCTTCTGAATTGGTGGCCTTTATCACTCATGCTCAAAAGCTGGTGATATCTGAGAAGAAGAAGGCGAAAGAGAATGAGGAGTTCGAGAAGACGATGAAACTGGAAAGAATGAAAGCAAAAGTGAGTGGTGCAAAGACACACCCTCCGACATATTTGACCCCACCAGCTCCTGCCCCACCAGCCCCTGCACCCTCGGGCTCAACTACGGTGGTGGTCACAAACACGGAGAAGAAGGACAGACAGAACATCATAAATGCCTTCAAGGGGAAGAAAGGAGGAGTGGCAAGTCTCATGCTATATGCCAAGACGAGCTCAGACAAAGACTCTGATGCTTCGCTTTTGAGCAAGCTCAAAGAGATCAATGCCTGCATGAAGGCTTTTCCTTGCGACGAAACGCAGGAATACGAGGCCCTTGTTACTGTTTTTGACCAATCTCTAGTCTCGGAGGGATTTGATCTGACACAGTACAAGTTTTTGAGAAAGAAGGAGGAGATTAAGAGAAACCATGCAACAGGCCTAGACGCTCAGTGTGAACTGGCGGTGGCCACACTCATTTCATATTTTCAATCTCATGGATACCAGCATCTCTGCACTGGTACTCTCATAGGATTTGAAATCTTTGAGACAGTGGCGATGAGTTTGAGGAGTGCTGTTGGCTTGGCGGCGACCCTTACGGAGGTAGTTTCCTCCTATGGGCTATTCTATGGCCGCAAGTCGATCATCCTCTATTTCTTTTCGGCGTTACACACAGTTAACCCGAGTAAGCTTACTCAGCTCATACAACAATGCTCGACGTTTAGCTCAGTGAAGTCCAAGAACTTCCTCGAGACACACGTGTTCGAAAATGCGGTTCAAAGCGTTGCTCCGTCAGCACTGTTTAAAGAAGTGATGAGTGCATGCTCAAACATGGACTCGCTCACGGAGCCACATACGGCACAGGCAGGCGGTGTACCTGTTGGCGCACAAGCCACGTACACAAACAGAGTTGCCGGTTGGAAGAGACAGAGAGAGCCAGACCTGAAGACCGCATGTTGGAGGTGGTTCGCGGGCTTGCAGTGTAAGGCACAGATGGAGAACAGAGACTGCTCTTTCAATCATGATAGGCAGAACCCAACAGCAAGGGCAAATTTTCTGAGCAGGACGGAAGGAAAGGAACCGGGCCTTTTCAATATGCTTCAGATTGCCGCTGTGAACGAAGGTTGGTATGCCAATATGTGTGATGATGAGGAGTTACGAGAGGCAATCATTACCTACATGAAGAGGATGAAGGAGAAGAAGGAGGAAAGGGAGAGACAAAAGAACTTAAAGGCCTCTCAAAGAGGACGAGAAGGAGGAGCAGGAGCAGGAGGACGAGGAGGAGGAGGAGGAGGAGGAGGAGGAGGAACATGGAGAGGAGCCTCGAGGTGGCAGGGAACCCCTCAGAGAGGAAGAGGAGGAGGTCGGGGATATACCCCTTATGGAGGGAGAGCTGTTCGAGCTTCAGCCCCCCCCACCCAGAGGAGGAGGAGGCTCGTGGGCAAGCTCCAACCCAAATTTCGGTCGAGCTCAGGCCTACAACACTGCCTCGGAGACCGATACGTCATCCTACCCGGACACTACTCAAGGTAATCGTTTCGAGGTGGTGGAATGACTGGAGGGGGAAGAAGAGAGGAAGGAGACGACTGTGAAGTTTAACCCTAAAGTCACAGTGCTTTCTAATGCTGTTGTGCAGACTGGGCCAACGCTTCCTCTATGTGAAAACAAAGATGTGGGTACACAGAGACTGCAGCCCCAAGGTAGTCTCATACCCGTTCATACAGCACGGTTACCAATGATAACTGATGCAAATAGGAAGGCGAGACTTGCGATGGAGGCGAGGAGGCCAATGGCAGACGTATCGCCTCGGCCAAGCAAACAACCACGAACAGACTCAATGTCTACGGTCGCGGCGGGTGGCGAGCAAAAAGACAATGTGTGTACTCAAGTACCACAAGACAATGTCGCTCAAATAGTAAACGCACCAGTACCGCAGAATAATGAAAATGTTAATGAGGTGAAGCAGGAGGAGAAGAAGGAGGAGTTGAAAAACTTAGAGACAAGACTCCAAAATTTGGAACGTAAAGTTCTTGTTCTCGCAGCCAATATACACAGGCCCGATGCTCTGTGTTATACGGAACTTTATTGTGAAACATTGAAGACAATATTAAAAGTTGGTAATGATACGATGGCGAATATTAATATTGTCGGCAGGAAGTTTTTAAGTCGATACCGGGACTGGGTGGAAGGAAATATGAAAAAGTCAACGGGCACTCTCAAAGGAGTGAGCAGCCGGACGGATATCACGGGAATCATCACACTGACCTTTAAATTGAAATCCGCAAGAGTATACCGTATGGACCTCTATGTCGTCCCCGGTTACCACGGGTCAATATTACTATCGTATGACCAATTGGCTACGATGGGGGCTGTGATTGATTGCGCCGCACGGCGAGTGATATATGGAGTAAAAAGAGGAGAAGAGAACGATATTGATCCCTTCAACGCTACTGACTCTTATGAGGCTTATGAGCTGAGTCTAGCGACGGATCACAAAAAGATGGCCATCGCACATGAGGCACTTGATGTCCGGCGCGGGCGCCGTGGCGTGCGGCCCGCCCGAGGAGGCCGTGGGGGGGCCCCGCCTCCTGGCCCGGACCGACGCCAACTACACCCTCTTCCCCATCCGGTACCCCGCGGCGTACAAGATGTACAAGCAGCACCTCGCGAGCTTCTGGACGGCGGAGGAGGTGGACCTGAGCGAGGACGCACTGCACTACCAGGAGAGGCTGACGCCTAATGAGCGCGGGTACGTGGACATGATCCTGGCCTTCTTTGCCGCCAGCGACGGCATCGTGATGGAGAACCTGTGCTTGCGCTTCCAGCAAGAGATCCAAGTGCCGGAGATCAGGTGCTTCTACAGCGTCCAGCTGTGCATGGAGGCGATCCACTCCGAGATGTACAGCCTGCTGAGCGAGACCCTGGTAACCGGCGCGGCGCGCAAGCAGGAGCTGTTCCGCGCCATCGACACGCTGCCGGCGGTGCGCGCCAAGGCCGACTGGGCGCTGGAGTGGATGCGCAGCGACGCCCCCTTCGCGCAACGCCTGGTCGCCTTTGCGTTCGTCGAGGGGGTCTTCTTCTCCGCTTCCTTCTGCGGCGTGTTCTACTTCAAGAAACGCAACCTGCTGCCCGGGCTGGCGGCGTCCAACCTGTGGATCAGCCGGGACGAGGGGCTGCACTGTGACTTTGCGTGCCTGCTGTACACCCAGTACCTGGAACCCGAGTTCCGGCTACCGGCGGCCACCGTCCACGCCATGGCCCGGAGCGCCCTGGCCGTCGAGACCGAGTTTGTGCGCGCCAGCCTGCCCAGCGAGATCATTGGGCTCAACGCCGAGCTGCTGCTCGAGTACGTGAAAATGATCACGGACCGGCTGCTCGTGGCCCTGGGCTACACCAAGCTCTGGCACGCCGAGAACCCCTTCCCCTGGATGGACATGATCTCGCTGCGGACGTCAGCCAACTTTTTCGAGCGCCGCGAGGCCTCGTACGCGGGCCGGAGCGGGGTCGTGGCCGCGCTGCAAGGGGTCGACCACCACCGCTTCGACACCAACGTGGACTTTTGACCAGGGCTGCGCAGAGGCCGTCGGCCGCGCAGAGGCCGTCAAGAGACAGGGAGAGCGAGAGAGAGGAGGCCGGCCGGCGAGAGGAGGCAGGTTTTTGGGGGTGTGAGCGGTGTGCCGACCGTGGACAAACTTTTGTTAAAACAGAGCGAAAAGGGCTTCCCCCCCCCCCCCCGAGACACACACTAGGTGTGCGCCGTCTTTTGTCGCTTGGACCCTTTCGGGTAGCCCTCACTTGGCAAAGCCCGGACACCCGACGAGTCCCCCCCCTGGGATAAGCTAGGCGTGCCCTGCCGCTCGCTGAGACGTTCGCTCAGGTCTAGCAGGGCCAAGCGACTGGATGATTTCCACTCGGTGGATAACTTTAGCTCCTCGCAGGGCCCTACCACGACGTTCGCACTGTCGACCGGCACCGGGGCCAGAATATCAAGGTCTCGTAGCACCGGGCAGTTTGTTAAGTGCAGCATGAGAGAGGAGCACCCCCGTCCGAGCTCGCGCAGCGCGAGGCGTGTGAGCGACCCGCAGTCCTCGACAGTCAGCAGCAACTCCTGGACACGCGGCAGGGCTGGTATTGCTAGTTCCTGGAGCTGGGGGCAGCGGGCCAGCGTCAGCCTAAGCCTTAGGCAGTGCGGAAGCTCCTTAGGCAAGCCCAGGCTCCGCAAGGATGTACAGTCCGTGACATAGAGGCACAGCTCCCTGAGAGCTCCTGGCAGTCCTGCCGCCTGGCCTTCAGAAGGTACCACAAACTCCTGCAGGGCATGGCACCGCTCGAAGGTGATCACGAGTGAGCCGCCCGCCCGTTGCAGTGACTGCGCTAGACCCTCTCCCTGTGCCGGGCCGCCCGCGGGCAGGCCGAGGCTCCGTAGCGCAGGGATGCCGCAGGTCGAGAGGCGGCGGCAGTTGACAAAGGTCAGCTGGACGTTGCGGCCGACCGAGGCCAGGGCTGCTAGCCCGCACTCGACCAGTGCTGGGCACCGCAGGAAAGTGAGCTGGACGTTGCGGCCGACCGAGGCCAGGGCTGCTAGCCCGCACTCGATCAGTGCTGAGCACCGCAAGAAACTGAGAGCCAAGTCTCCCTTGACGTCTTCTAGCTTGGGTTGCTAGCAGAGGCAAATCCAGCCGCGTCAGCGCCGCCAGGCCACCCGCCTGCTGCTCGTCACCTACTTGTAGGCTGAGGTCCCGTGCCTGGCGGAGCTGAGGGAAAGTGATCTGCTGGAGGTCGGGACAGTTTTACAGCACTAGCGAGACGCGGCCGGCGGCCGAGGTAAGTGTTGGAAAGCACAGGGAAGGCAGGTCAGGGCAGTCGGACACTGTCAGGGCTAGCTCGCTGCGCCCCGGCAACAGGGAGAGGCCTTGGGAGGCGGGGCTGGCTATGTCTATCCGCACCGGTTGCTCCGTGCCCGCGTCCTGCGACGTGTTGACAATCCTGAGTTCGTCGCAGTCCTTCACCGAGAGGCGAAGCTCCTGGGAGCCGGTCCCCGCCCGTGCAAACACCAGCTCGCGCAGCTCGGTGCAGCTCCCGAGCTCTAGGGCGGGCCCCTCTCTTTCAATCCAGCCCTGCTCCTTCCTTTCGCGCAGCTCCATCTCGACGAACGACAGCCTCCGTACGCTCGAGAACAAGGGGGTGCACAGACGTCGCGTTCGCCTGTAGGAACTCGGGGAGCGGGGGCGGGAGGGACAGCTTGCCCTCGAGCACTAGGCCCTGGCACACCAGGTGGTGTACACGGACCGAGTCAGAGAAGGGAAAACAGGATCCCAGGAGCAGGAGCGGCACCCCCGGCTGGCCGCGACCCAGGCCGAGGACGAGCTGGTACAAGCCGTCGCGGCCGCCGAGCACCAGCCTGACAGCCCGGCCAAGCGCGTCCCAGTATGACGCCGCACGCCGGTATCGCGCCAGCTCACGCAGGTATCGCGCCAGCTCACGCTGGTATCGCGCCAGCTCTTCCTCGTCGGACGCGGACGGGGGTGACGGAGGTGCGCCTACCATGGCGTCCGCGAGTGGAGACAGCAGCAAGGGGCGGAACACAAGAGAGCGGTCGACCTCTAGCTCTTCGGCGGCCCGCTTCCACTGCCCGGCGGTGAGCCGTGGCGGCTCATAGGTTGTGCCCAGGCGTTCGGCCATTTCCTGGACCAGCTGGACCCGTTTCTCTTGGAAGTCCTGCAGGGGGGCCGCTAGCTCCCGCGGCCCCCCGTCCGGTCCAGCCTGCAGGCATCGCCAGTGCAGGTAGCTGAGCAGCAGATCTTTTGCCTTGCGCAGGGGCAAATCCTGCTGGAGGGTCCCTCGGACGGCCACGGCGGCGTTGACGGTGTCGGTGCGGCTCAGGTATTCTGACCACACTGGTAACGGGCCGTTTGGGCTTTGGAGCACCTGCTCCACGTTGCCCACGTGCCTGCGCGCCTGCGCCGCGTCCCCATTACCAGGCCTAGTGGGCCGGGGCTGGTTGCAAATGCCGCAGGAACGGCAGCCGGGCGCGCTTTTCCTCTCATGTCCGGCGCCGCCGGACATCCCCCTGCGGGTTTTAGCCTAGTGTGCGCACGCGCGGGCTAGCCCGCCCGCCTGCCCGGCGCGCGGGAGGGGGTACGGAACAAGGGGCGAGGGAGGAGGGGGGGGCGGGCCGGGAGGCGGGCCGCGCGGGAGGGGGGCGGGCCGGGAGGCGGGCCGGGGGGTGCGGACGGGGAGGGGGGCCGCACCCGCCTCCTCCCCCCCCCCCCCCCCCCCCCCCGGCGCAGCCCGCCGCCCGGGCGGCCGCCGGGGCAGCTGGCACGGGGACACGCGCACAACACACGTCCCGCCTAACGTACGTGCAACCCCCACGAGAGCCAGAACACCTTTTTCCACTGCGCCCCCTGATGCCCCGTGACAAGAACGCCCCCCCGGCCTCCCAGGCGGAGCCGACCGACGAACCCGCCGAGGCGCCCTCCTCCGCCGGCAGCCCGCCCGAGCCCGCGCCAGGCGGAGAGGAACCGGAGGGGCCCGCCCCCGACGACGAAGCAGAAGAGGACCGGCAGGGGCCCGCCCCGGACGTAGCAGAAGAGGACCCAGAGAGGCCCGCCCCCCGCGGCCGGGAGGCGCCCGCCGCCACGGCGCAGGAGCCGGCCGCGGCCGACGTGGCCAGCGAGGGCAAGAAGGGGGGGCGCAAGAGCAAGGCCACGGCCTACAAGAGCAAGCACTGCATAGCCGTGCGGCACCGCAAGAAGAGCCAGGCCCCCGGCCCGCTGCGCCCGTCCGAGGTGAAGCATTTTTTGCGCCGCAGCGGCATCCGGCGCTGCCAGACGTCGAGCCTGCGCGCCAACGCGACCAAGCTGTTGGATGAAGTAGTGCACGACCTCACCCGGCGCTGCGTCGCGTACGCCGACTCGCAGAACCGCAAGAAGATCGTGCTGGCCGACGTCAACCGCTCGTACAACCTAGTCGAGGGCCGTTGCCTGGCCGGCCTCGAAGATGCCTTCGCCCGCGGCGCGCCGGCGCACCAGAACAAGGGCGGCCGCCCCCCCCGGAAACGCGCCGCCGGCCCCACCGGCGCGGACCGCCCCCCGCGCAAGTCGCAGAAGACGGCCTGAGGGGGAGCCCACGTTTCTGCCTTTTCCTGTCTCAGTGCCGGCACCCGTACTTTAATTAAAACTGCCGAACAAAAACTTAGATATCACTTGTATGGTCGGGGTCGCGCTTCCATCTCTTGACTGTCAGTCTCTCGACCGCGCAACAGGCTAGTCGTGACGGTGGTTTCCTGGGGGATATCCGAGACGACTGGGTAGGACACGCGGATCGTCATGGTCAAGAACGGCAGAGTGGCCCACTGGGCTACCACTAGCGCGTTCGCCACGATGGACAAGCCGATCCCCCAGATCCAGCTGAGCAGGCGCATGGTCTCGCACGCCGCCGCTGTATCGACCGCTTGCAGGACGCACTGGCTGCAGATGGCCGTGCCGTTGCCATCCCGGAGGCTCACGTTCCACTTCTGCTCCTCGTCCACCCCGAGTAGCTTGGGACTCTCGTACTGGACGCGGATGATGAAGGCAAAGGCGATGATCTGCAGCAAAGTAGCGAATAAGAAGGAGGTTGACATGAACCACAGCCTCGCACTCCGATCGCGGGTGTCTGCTAGTACCGACACCTTGGTCTGCACTCGCGCGACGGCCGGCCGCATTAACTTCCAGCTACCTGTGCTGGGGGAGGCTTCCGGCTTTTGGTACTGCTCCGCTGCGCCCTGGGCAACCCCGCGTTCGAACGAGAGTGACAGGAGAGAGGCAAGCACTAGCACTGCCAGCAAGGACATCACCACCCCGTTCATCGCCGAGACGGTTTGGTAGACTTTGGTCGTCTGGCCGCCGCTCTCGTCAAACATGTGCACAATGTCCACCACGAGAGTGGCTACGGATAAGGGGCCGAGCAGCACGAGGGCGATGAAGGGCGACCACCACCGCAGCGTGGTATCTAGTGCACCAGAACCCAGGCAGTCAGTACAGAGCTGGGCCTGGGAGTCAGGCACAGAGGCTCGGTGGGAGCTGCGCCGCGGCACCGAGGGAGCGGCAGTCCGGCCTGCTGACGACGGCACCTCCCGCAGATCCGCTCTGGGGGGCCAGACCGGCTCTGTATGGCGGTCTGGCTTGCTGCCGGCGCCAGCCGCAGCTCCACTTTGGGACGCTCGGCCCAGTGCGGTCCCGTGTCGCCCGTGTACATATACTGTCTGTTCGCTACGTTGGGCTGCATGGACGAAGGGGGTGCAGAAGCAGGCCCCACAGAATCTTTGGTTTACTTTACACTGCACTGTACCGGGGCCAGCCAGGGAGTGGCCATCGCCGGAAGAAGGGGATGGGAGTAGAGGGGAAGGGGGGGGGGGGGGGAGGAGCAGAGAGGAGAGAAGAGAGGGGAGGGAGCTCGCGCCCCTTCCCCCAGAGGAAGGGGGTCGGGGAGGTGCGGGGGGCTGCCCCCTGCCCCCCCCCCCCCCCCCCCCCCCCCGCCCGGCCGGCCGGCCACCCCCGGGGCGGAGAGAGGGGGTCAGGCGGTCCGTTCGCCGCCGTGCCGGTGCCGCTTGGCGGGGGGGAGGGCGCCGCCGGGCGGGGCGGCCGCGCCCGAGCCCAAGTCGAGGGCCAGCAGAGAGTCCAGGGTCGCGCCACGACGCGACCGCGCGCAGGGCCTGCAGCACGGTGGTGTGGAAGTTGGCCTCCTTCTTGGCCCGCATGTGCAGGGGGCGGGGGTGCCAGCCGGCGGGGCCGGCCGTCAGCGCTACCTATCACACCGAGCCCGGCACGGGCCTGAGCTGCTGCAGCTCCTCGTGCGTGTAGCAGGCGGCCAAGGCCGGCGCGGCAAAGGCCTGCGTGCCCCCGGCGGCCGGGGGGAGCACTGGGCCCTCGAGCCCCACCGCGTGGTCCTGCCACGGCAGCGCGTACGCCAGGCCGACGACGGAGCCCGCCTCCTGCACGTCGGTGCCACAGACGCGGAAGCACAGGTGGCGGGGCGTAAGGTTGGCCCCCGCGCCCGCCTCCTTGTAGCGCAGCAGTTCTTCGAGCGCCTGGGGCAGGGAGCACACGGACGGCAGGCCCGACGGCAGGCCCTGGCCGGCGCCCCGGCCGGGCTCTCGCACCCAGTCCACCGGCCAGGCCCGGCTGTCTGCCGTGTGCTGGTCGCCCGGCATAGCCTCGAAGATGAGCCGGACCACGCGCCAGACCCCGTCCTTCTGCCGGTAGTGGCAGCAGGCCCAGACCCCAGGCAGTGCCCTGGCCTGCCGGTGGACGAGGCAGAGCTCGTGGTGCGGCGCGTAGAAGGTGGCCTCCGGCCCGGGGTGGGCCGGGGGCGGCCCGCGCAGCAGCCACGCCCCCCAGTAGTCCTCCACCGCGCGCCTGGCCCCCTGCCCAATGAGGGCCCAGTCGAACGCCACCTCGCTGTGCAGCGCCGGCCGCCCCGGGCGCAGCGCCGGGCAGCGCAGCCCCCAGCAGACCCAGTAGCCCCGCTCGGTGCGCGCCGCGCGCAGCACCTCGAGGTCCAGCGTGGGCTGCTCGAACTTCCACTTGCGGAGCGCGCGCTGGCCGCCGCCGCGGTACGGAGCGTCGCCGCGCGCAAACACCAGCCCGTCCACCGGGACACGGCACCCGTCGAGGTCCTGGTCCCCGCCGCCGGGCTCGACGAAGCCCCAGCCCCGGGCGTCGTCGGGGCGCTCCAGCCTCGGCAGCAGGTCCCGCTGCAGGTCGCGCAGGGGCACGAAGGTCTTGGTGGCCAGGCACGGCCAGTCCTCCCGCCGCGGGCGCGCCCCGTCACTAGCGTGGGCCCGGAGCAGCACGTCGCGCAGCCACAGGCGCTGCCCGAACGGGAGCGACATGTACGAGCGCCGGCCGCAGGCCAGCAGGTCACACACGCGGTAGAGAATGGTCCCGGGGGCTACCTCGACCCGTTCGGTGTCGAGCAGCCACAAGTCGCGGGGCCCGGGGCCCGCCGGGCCGCCCGCCAGGAACGACACTTCGGGGCACAGGTCCGTGACCCACGGCTTGCCGCGCAGGATGGCAAAGGGCTTGTCGTACAGGACCAGGAGCAGGGCGCGCACCCCGTCGTCCTTGGGCGTGACCAGCCAGCTCGAGCTCGTGCGGCAGAGCCCCTCCAGCTCCTACAGGCACAGGTCCCTGGGCATGGCAAACGCCGTGTACGACCTCCCGGACGACGCCTCGGCGCCCCGCGACTGCACCTCTCTCAACGTCTGCCACACCAGGGCCTCGGGCGCCCCGCACGTGACCGACATGCTAGCGGGGGGTGGGGCTTTGTGAGCCGCGGTCCTCCCCCGGGCCCGTCGGCGCCTGCTCCCTTTCTCCCTCCGCCCCCCTCGCTCCTCGCCGGGCCCCCGCCCCCTCGCTCCTGGCCGGGCCCCCGCCAGCGCCCGGGCCCCCGTCTGGGCCCGGGGGAGCGGCCAGCCCCCCCCCCCCCCCGGGGAAGGGGAGGACGGCCCCCCTTTCCCCCCTCCCCCCGGCCCCCGGGGCTTAGAGGCCGGGAGCGCTCGCCCCCTGGCCGGCGGCCGTCGTCTCCGAGCCCAACCGGCGTGGAAAGCAGGCTCTGGCGCTCAGGCCCCGCTGCGCCTCGAAGCCTCCCCCCTCTGCCCACAACTCCGCCGGCGCCAGTGACAGGAGATGCTCGTACACTACCGTCCCGTCGGTGCCAAAGACCAGCCTGCCGGTCGTGACATACTGCCAGCGCGGGGCACCCTCCGCGGAGGCCGGGACGAGCCGCACGGCCTCGACCGGCCTGGCCCACACGGGCAGCGCAAACAGTAGCCCGGGCCCGGCGCGCAGGCCGCGGACCTCCACGTCGATGCAGGCCCCGAGCACGTTCACCGCGGCACGGTAACCGTCCGCCAGGTCCACCCCTTGGCCCCGCAGCTCCTCGGCCGGCACCTGGTAAGCCCGGTGGAAGGTGAGTTCGCGCACCAGGCGGACCAGCACATCGGTCGTAGCGCTTAGCCTGTCCAGCTCGGCGCGCAGCTAGGGGGTTTCGGCGTCGTCGCCCGGCCGCTCCGCGCGCCCGCGCGGGCGCCCGGGGGGCCCGTGGGGGCCCGGGGGGGGGGGGGGGAGGGAGCGGGGCGGAGCCACGGCCGGGGGGGGGGGGGCGGTTGCCAGTGGCTCCGCCCCGCTCCCTCCCCACGCCGCAGCCCCCCTCCCTGACCCCGGCAGTGGTCGATGGCTCCGCCCCGCCCGCGACCCCCGACGCCCCCCCGCCCCCCCCGGCCGTGGTCGGTGGCTCCGCCCCCGCTCCCCCTCCCCTGCCCGCGACCCCCGACGCCCCCCCTCCCCCCCCCCCCCCCCCCCCCCCGGCCGTGGTCGGTGGCTCCGCCCCCGCTCCCCCCTCCCCCTCCCCTGCCCGCGACCCCCGACGCGTCCCCCCGGCGCGGGCCCGGCGCGGGCCCGGCGGCTACCGGCCCCCCCCCCCCCCAGAAACCTCGCGTGCCAGGGCCACCGCCCATGCTCGGCACACCGAGCGCTACGCCGGCCCGCGGGCCGGCCCCCGGCGAGGCCCCGCTAGTGTACCTGGGCCCCGCCGCTACCCAGGCCGCCCTGCGGGCTCTGCACGGCCTGCCCGTGCTAGGCCAAGGCACGTACGGAGTCGTGTTCAGGCAGGGCCAGGGTTGTGCGGTGAAGCTGACCAGCGACTGCCAGCGCCTAGAGGAAGCGGGGTACCGGCGGCTGCATCGTCTGGGGGCCGGCCCCGCCCTGTACCAGCTCCAGGTCCTGGCCTGCGACGCCGCGCTGTCTTGGTCTAGGCTGCCGGACTCGGCCGGTGGCCCGGTGGCCCAGACGGTCAGGCTGCTGTTGGAGGCTAGGGGCTGCGACTGCCCGGCGGACCTGCCCGCCACCGTGGCCGCCGGTCACTGCTTGGTGCTGATTCACCTCGAGGAGTTCGACTGCGATCTCACGCGGTGGGGGTGCCCGCCGCGGGCCGAGACGTTTGCCACCGCCGTGCTGCAGCCGGTGGCCGGCCTGTTGCAGCGCCTGGTCCTCGGGGCCGGGCTGTTTCCGTTCGACCAGAAGCCCGCCAACGTGCTCCTGCGGCTGGGCCAGGCGGGGGACGAGTCGCCCGTGCAGCGCGTCGTGTTCACGGACCTGGACGATTCTACTCTCTGCACCCTCCCGTCGCCGCGGCAGCAGACGTGCGACGCGGCGCTGCTGTACTTCTTGTGCACTTGCCCGGGCAGCCTCCCGCAGGCCCTGTGGCGCCTGCCCGGGTGGCGCGGCCAGGCGGGCACACCGCGCTTCTGCGCGGCCTGGGACGTGCTGCTCCACGAGGTGCTGCCGAGGGGCGGGTTTGAGTTCTGGACCATCTACGCCGTGGAGGCCCTGGACTGTGGCTGGGAGGCCTACCTCGACCTGCTGGGGCGGCACGTGAAGTCCAGCCGGCTCGCCAGCCACCGCCTCGTCAGCCGCCGGTGGTTGCAGGCGTTTCTGTACCGCCAGGGGCTGCGCCGCCACCGGCTGCGGGGCCAGCACTTCTGGGAGCCCCTGGCATGCCGGAGCGCGAGCGAGGCGCTGGCCCGGCACGGCAGCCTGGAGGTCCTGCTCTTTTGTGCCAGGCGCCTCCTGGAACTGGATTCGGACGACTGCTGCTTGGGGGTCCAGACCCTGGCTAGCGTCGGTTGCGGGGGCTGGGCACGCCTGGCGGCGGGGTTGGTCGGCCCGCTCGCCCGGGCCAGGTTCGGGGCCAGGGCCTCGCCCGCGGGCCCCTGAGCCACGCCCCCGCGCCGCTCCCTCCCCGCGCAGGCGCAGCGCCGGGTGGCTCCCCCCCCCCCCCCCCTGACACCTGCTCCCTCTCCCCCCCCCCCCCCCACCCGCTCGTGTCGTCTCTCGTGTTCGTTTTTTTGACCGCTGTTCTTCCCTCCCCCTCCCCCCGCCACTGCTGCTCCCGTCCGAACCCCCTCCCCGCGGGGGCCCACGAGTGGGGAGGAAGAGGAGGAGGGGGGTCTTTACTATCACTCTGACCTGCCTGTGGTATGTACGTCAGCTTCTGGCCCAGCCAGGCGGCGGGGCTCCTAGCGGGCAGCTTGCTGGCGTTGCTGTGCCGTGGCCCCCGGCCGGGTGGCGCGGCGCCATCCTGTTGCTGCTGACAGGCTCGGCCTGGGTCCGCACGTTGGCGCTGGAGGAGGTGCGAGAGTGCCCGGGGGTGCCCTGGGCGCTCGAACCCCGCTGGACATGGGCGCTGGACTGCCTAGGCTGGGGGTGCCTCACGGTGGGGAGCAGTGGCGGCGCGGCGCTCGGCTGGCTGCTGGCCGGCACGGGAGTCCTGTGCCTGCCCCTGCTAGACGGAGCCCCCCCCGCCGCCACCCCCGCCCTGCTGGGGACACTGACGGCCCTGCTGGCCGGGTTGCTCTACTCGCAGCGCCTGGCGCACGGCCGCGCGCCCGCCCTCTGCTGGTGGGCGGGCTGGACCCTGTGGTGGTGTGCTTACTATACCGCTGGGCGGGGCCGGGTCGCCTGGGGCCTGGCCTCGGCGGGCCTGCAGGGGTGGTGCCTGGCCGCCCTGCTAGCCGCGGCCCGGCCCGTCGGGCGGCCCCTGCCGCCCGTCTATGTCGCGGCCCGCGACGTGGCCCCGGCGCCGGAGGCCGGCGGGCGGGAGGAGGCGGGCACGGGCTACAAGGATGACGTGGCCCCCGTGATAGGCCTCCAGCGCATCACAAGCTACCTGTAGCCGGGGCCCGGCGCGCCCGTACCCGCCGCTAGCTCCCCCCCGCCACCCGGTGCGCCCGTGCCCGCCGGCCTGGCCCCGGCCGCGGTCTCTCTCCGCCGAGCGCAGGCTGAGGCGAGCACTTCCCCGGGGAGGCGTCACTCACTCTGCGTGCGTTGCTCCGGGCCCGGCTAGGACACTGCCCGCTGTGGTCTTTGGTCGTCGTCACAATAAAAACCACCGGATGCTTCGGAGGGTGCTGGATCCCCGGCCAGCCCAAGCTCCCGGCCGAGGCACGGCACCTGTAACCTGAGCTAGAGACGGAAGGGCCAGAGAGGGGCGGGTTGGCGTGGGCCCAGGGAGCCGAGCGGAGGTCTTGGCTTTCTTTTACTGTCCTGGTTGAAGGGCGGCGGGGCTGGCCAAACTAGTCTAGCCGGGGGCGGTGAGAGGCCTGGGCCAAGGCCCCGCGTGCCGTGCAGAGCCGGGCCTACTATTAAGCTGGAGGGCCCTGATGCCCCCGGGTGTACAGATCGACGAGCGCTAGGGCCTCCGCCGCCTGGTGCGCCATCGCCCACCCGGAGGAAACCAGCGTGGAGCTTCCTCTGATCGGCGGCCCCGTCCTGAACACAGCTCCGGGGGCACGCACCACCCCGCGCGCCGGCCACGCCCTCCCCGGGGCGCATTGGGCGGGGGGTGGGCCAGGGGGGGGCCAGGGGGGGGCGGCCCCGTCCGGCGTGCCACGGGCGGAGGGAAGGGGGGGGGGCTGGCCGGCCGACAGGCCCGCCCGCCACTCCTCCCTCCTCCCAGGGGTCTTCCCCCCTTCCCTCTCCCCGCCCCGTGCGCGTCCGGCGCAGCGGCCGGGCCCTCGTGTCTGTGCAAAGTAGCAACTTAGAGTGGGTTAGGGTGCTCGGCTAGGCTTGGAGAGAGCACATGCAGGGTCGTGTGCCTACGGGGCGCAGGCCCGCCCGCGCTCTGGCCCCGAGCCCCGACGTTCCTGGCTGGGTGTGGCTCCCGCTCTTGTGCGTGCTGTTAGTGCTGGCCGTGGTGCTGCCCTGGAGTGCCCGGCCGTCCGTCTGGGCGCCGCGGCGCGGGCGCTGCCGCGCGCGGGGCAGGCTCTGCCCCGCCGCGCCGTGCCCACCCGGACGGCCGGCCGCGTCGCCCAGCCCGCAGCCCGTGGTGTGCCCGCCTGAGCCCTGCGAGCTCGGGCCCCGTCCTTGGCCGCTCGCCGCCCCCGGCCTGCTGCCGGAGGCCTGCCCGGCGTCCCCGCCGCCGGCCGCCGGCGAGGAGGACACGGCCGCCGTGCTCGCCTGGGGCGACGAGCCCTCCATGGTGCAGCTGGGCGCGGGCCGGGGCTGGGTGGCGGCGGCCGCCGCGCCGCGCCCGCCGCGCCGCGCCCGCCCCGGCCGCCCGCGGGCTTCGCCCTGTACTTGCAGACACCCGAGGTGTACGGGGTGAGCGACTATGACCTGCTGCGCGTGGCCTGGGTCCTGCTGGACGCGGCCGGCCTGCCCCTGCCGCCGGCCGGGGGCTGGGTGCGCCTGGCGTGGGCGTCGCCCCCGCCGGCCGGCGGGGCACTGGAGGACGCGGGGTGGTCCGCGGGCCCGGCCGCCGGCTTCGCCCGCGCGCGCGTGCCGCCGGCGGCCTTCGGGTCCTTCGGGTCCTTCGGGTCCTTCGCGGCCGAGCGGACGGTTGTGGCGTCCCTGCAGGTGCCCGGCGCGCCCCCCCGACTTCCGGCCGCCGCCGCCGCAGGAGTGGCGGGTGCGCCTGGTGCCCCCGCCGTGCCCGCCCGCAGGCTGCCGGCCAGCGCCGGCCGCGGACGGGTCGGGGCCGTACGTGCTGGCCGAGGCGCCGTGGTGGCCACTCGCCCCGGACAGCGAGTGGCGCGCCCGCCTGGTGCTGGCCCGCGAGCCGCCGCACGCAGATGTGCGGG
The DNA here is from genome assembly GCA_019918135.1 of Paulinella micropora. NCBI lineage: Eukaryota > Cercozoa > Imbricatea > Euglyphida > Paulinellidae > Paulinella > Paulinella micropora. Next base: position 19,715 of record WBZZ01003200.1, read on the forward strand.
GAGGGACGCTCGTGTGGTGGGCCGAGGGCGCCGAGTACCTGGGCGTGGAGTGGGCCGCCGGCTTCGGGCCCGGCGCGGCGCCGCGGGCCGACGGTGAGCAGCTGACGCTGTCCTTTGTGGCGCTGGCGGCCGCCGCGCCCGGCGCCGCGGGCTACGCCCCCCTGGCCACCATCCGGTACCGGGCGGGCGCCGGCGTGCTGGCCCTGCACGGCCTGGTCGTGTCGCTCGTGTCCCGCGGCGCCGCCGGGCCGCGGCTGTTCGGGGCCAACACAGCCGTCGCGGTGAATGGCGAGCCGTCGCTGCGCGTGGCCCTGCGGCCGCCGTTCCTGGTGGGGGCCTACGCCGCGCCCGAGGGCCTGCCGGCGCTGCGGGGCCTGCCCTGCGGCGCCGGGTGCCCTGCCGGGGCCCGGCTGTGCCTGGTGCCCGTGTACAGCCACAGCCGCGCGGCCGACCACGAGCCCGGCCGGGTGGCCGCGCGGCGCTGCGAGGCGGCGGCGGGCCTGCTGGCGGCGGTGGACGAGGGGGGCTGCTGCGCCGTCACCAGCCGCAGCGCGGGCTGGCCCGCCTCCGCCTGGGTGTCGGCCGCGGCGGGCGACGACGGCGCGGCCCCGGGCGCCAACGTGACGTGGCCGGCCTGGTCCTTCGCCCCGGGCTCGCTGGCCCTCGAGGCCCGGCCCCCGCTCGTCCCCCCCGGCGGCTGGGCCCGGCTGGTGGCGACGGCGCAGCTGGGCCCGGGGGGCGGACGACGCTACGACGTGACCCCGCTGGTCCGGCTCTCGGCGACGGGCGGGCCCGGCCCGCTCGCGCTCGGCGCGGGGGGGTGGGCCCGCGCCCCCGACGGCGCGGGCCAGTGGCTCGTGGCCGTGGACGGCGCCGGGCCCGCGGCCGTAGCGCGCCTGGCGGCCGGGCCCGGCGCCGGCGAGCGCCTGGCGGCCGTCACAGTGCTGGGCCCGGCCGCCCGGGCCCGGTGGGGGGGGCCCCTGGGGGAGCTGCGCTTCCGCGCCGACGCCTCCGCCGCTTCCGCTGGGGGCCTGCTGGACTCCACCGGCGCCCGGGCCACGGCGCTCGTGTGGGCCGTGGACCCGTGCGGCCACTACCGCGACGTGTCGGCCGAGGCGTCGCTGGCCGGCCCCGGCGACGAGTCGCTGCTGGTCTCGCGCTCGGACGGCGGCTGGCAGTTGGTGCTGCCGGTCGGCGCCCCGCCGCTGCCGTGGGGCCCGCACCTGCGGGCGTCGTGGGGCGGCCAGACGGCGCCTACTCGACCATTTATCTTTGCCCCGCTTCCTGGTGGTGCCAGGCCTCGGCCTGCATGACCCGTGGCGGAGCTGCCGGGACATCGCTGCTGATCTGCCTCAATCAGCGCTGGAAGACCTACCGGATGTACCAAGATATAACAAGTGCCTAGTCACTATCCAGAGAGTCAAGCGCCGGTACTGGAAGAGAGCAGAGGCCAGGCTCAACCGGCGCCTGCGCCGGTTCTTTCGGCGAGTGGACGAGCTGACCCCAAGTGCTTTAAGTCTGACTCATTAAAAGAAGCTTTTCTTGTCTGTCCTGTCCCTTGGCGCTCCGACCCCCGTGGGTGCGCACCAGCACCCCCGCTTAGCTAGCCGCTCAGCACCGGACCCGGCCTACACACTAAATACAAAAACCGGGCGGTCCGGCGCCGGGAACAGCCCTTCACGCCGCCGCCCCGGGGTCGCTGTCGCCCGTGTGGTTCAGGGCCAGCAGCCAGCAGCCCACCAGAAATACCGGCAACAACAAGAGCAGGAACCAAGCGACCTTCACGAGCACTAGGCAGGACCGCAGGCGCCGCGCCGTGGGATGCCGCAGACAGCGGAGGCAGCACCGGCGGCCTCGCTCGCAACACCCACAGCCGGCGCGCCGGCGGGACCCGGGCCGGCGGGACCCGACCAGGTGGTAGCGGTGCCGCTGGGTGCTCAGCGCGGAAAAGGTAGAGGACCGGATCTCGTACAGGACGCTGCAGCACCAGCACATGAGCGCGCAGACCACGGCCAGGCAGACCAGGTAGAAACTCAAGGCGAGGGTCGTCCGGAAGATCGGGCCGTCCTGGCGCCGCCAGCGCAGTTCGAGCGACTGGTAGTCTACTTGGGCCCGCGCTACCAGGGTCCGCCCGGGCCAGTGCCAGTCCACGCGGCTGCGGGCTATCGTCTGCGAAAAGTTCTCGAAGATGCCGTGCAAGGCCGGGTGCCCTACGGCCACAGCCCAGACCTGCCGGCGGCGGCGGCCCGAGCCGGCACAGAGCTCTTCGCCGCACGGCGTCAGGACCGCGGCGTACGCGGCGGACTCGGGCTCGTGGAACAGGAACCAGCGCCGGCCGGTCTCAATCAGCGTAATAATTGCAGGGTCTACAGGTTGGATAGATTAAGGGAATATAAGATAAATTACGAAATCAAGTCTGTCAGGGGTCGGGATGTGCTATATATCAAACCGAAGGTAAGGGGGTATAAAATTGATACACCGACAGCCCAAAACTACTTGAACCAAGTAAGAGGTGCGGTGTATTTTGAGCACCATGCGGGGCTCCGCGGCTGGCAGCAGCGGCCGTTGTCGGCGGGGCTCGGCCGCACCGAGCTCTGGCTCGCGAGCGGCCGGCTGCGGGGGCACGGCTCCGAGCGCGTGCTGGTGACGCACCACGTGTCTGGCTCGGACCACCTGCCCTGGGTCGAGCAGAGCCAGCACGTGGCGCTCGTGGCCTTCAGGCGCAGCGCCGACGTGGCCCTGGCCCGGGGCCTCAGCCGCACCGGGGTGCGGCTCGTGGTCGAGAC
>WBZZ01003200.1:27500-37500 GCA_019918135.1 Paulinella micropora
GCACGTGTTTCGTCTGCATATATATTTCTTGCCTGGTGCTAGACATCGTCACAATCTTCCGTCGTTGCTACCGCGACTGCTGGACAAAGGGTGGATGAATTACAGCTGCAAGGGTGGTTATATTTCATTATCAACAGCAACAAGGCGGCCAAAAAGCAACGCAGTGTCCAATTTTTCACAACAAGGGAGCAAAAAACGAGATGGTTCGACGACGGTACAGTTGAAAATTCAAAAAGAAATAGAACACAATATGAATGATGTTTTGCACTTTTCACAGCGTGGAATACTCTTGCGGCTGATGTCACTGATGTAAAATTGCTGCGAGGAATACCAGATGTCAATCCGTCGTCACCCAACCAGAGCAAGCTTTTGGTTGTTGAATTCATTGAATACGCTGCGTTTTCGCAAAAAGAGGTAACTAAGTTGTCTGTATAACTTCTTTTCTATCTTGTTCTTATCGCGGTATTGTTTCATAGCGCCCGGATAGTAGTGTGTGTTCATTGTTGCAGCACCCTGCCTGGTTTCAGAACCTAGTAAAGATCGATAACCTGTCACAAAGAAGATTGAGTGCATTCAATGGAGCGATGCAGAAATTGAAAAAGGACAACGTAGGCAGCGAGAAATGGAAAGATCGACCTTGGAGCGAATTTATCCGTCAGTGCTGGCAACCTGGTACCAGCGCCTATCTCGCTTCGTCACCCGGATTCAAAAACCTTGTTATTCAACTGTTGCCATTGTTGGGGCACACGAATTGAGGAAGACCAGGTACACTTGCGTACATCACATGGATTACGAGAAATCCTGGAAAGAGGTTTCAGAAGAGTCAGCTTTTCCGGATCATGGAGGATTAGCGTATCCTCTAGAAGGGAAATCATTGGAAGACCGGGTGGAAGACCTAGGAGACCAACATCCCGACAGAGCTGCACTCGTACAAGAGGATAGGCTGGATATCAGAATTGCTTCTGTGGAGGCTTTCAAAAGACTGACAAAGTCAGATGCGGAATATAAGGAGCTCGTGGAACACATGCTCAACCCGTCAGGAAAGACTCTGACAGAAAAGATCAAGAATCAGATGAAATATCTGACGTGGAAGGATGATCTTATCTGGTTTAAAGGTCCAGGAGGAGCATACGAGAAACAGGAGGACAAATGGACAATTTGGGTTCCAAAAGATTTGAGACTGCACATTCTAGTGGCAGCTAACCATTGTCCGTTATCGAGCCATCCAGGATTTGAGCGGATGAAATGGGCGGTTATGTGCAAGTTTGGTGGCATGGAATGACCAAACAGATCACGAGGTTCGTGGAAGGATGTGTTCATTGTAAGAGCGAAAACGGTATATCAACCGAAAAAGGGACACCTGATGGAGTTCGACCTGTCGGCGGACATCTTTGATGTGATTCATATTGACGATGTGGGGCCCTTACCAGAATCAGTGGATGGATTCAAGTATGTTTTGACGGTTATAGACAGGGCATCTAACTACGTCATTACTGTTCCAGTCAAAGATGAGACCAAAGAGTCTACGATCAAGGCGCTCATTGACCATGTATTTTCCAGGATATGAGTACCCAGGAAAATCACATCAGATTGCCACAAGACATTTATCAACTGGCTCTCTGAGGAACTTGGCAAGTACTACGGGTTCAAGTGGAAGCACGTGACAGCCTACAATCCTAGGGCTAATGGGAAAATTGAAAGAGTGCATAGAACACTCAAGGCCGCGGTCAAGACGTACTGCATGCAGAAACAGACAGTTTGGCCAGAAGTCATACGATCTTTCACATTTTCGATGAACAACTTGCCATCGTCATCGTTGGGAGGCCCGGAGAAGCTCAGCCCGAATCAGTTAGTTCATGGGAGGGTGTTGAACACGCCAATGGCAAACTTGAGACCGGGAGACAAGTGGGAGCCTCATGAGCTCATGGGAGTCCGACTGAGAGCTATTGCTGAGGCCAAGGAGTACGTGACAAGAGCCAGAGAACAGGCTAGTAAGAAACAAGACGAACAGCAGGAGAATAAGTTCAAACATGCGGAGTTCCAGATTGGGGACACAGTTTGACTGTATGTACCTCACATCCCGGTGGGAATGCAAGGACCATATCAGATCAAACAACGCACAGGAGCCTATGACTATAAGATAGTACCTCTTGGAAAAGGGAGGGAACAGATTGTTCATGTCAGAAGGTTAGTGAAATTTGCGCCTTATCTGTTGGATTTTGAGTCGGAAGCAGAAGCTCTTGGCAGGAAACAAGATGGATTCAAGAACCCACCAAAGATGGATGAGAAAGAGGCTGAAGAGAACACCAATGTTCAGATTGGAGATGAGGAGATTGCGGAAGAGCATAAGAGGGAACAAAGAAGACAAGCTGTTCAAAGAGCGGGACTCTTCAAGACAGAGGATTCAGAGATCAAGGTGGGATCGATACCGATGGATACGGAAGAGGAATCAAGTCCTGAACCGACGGAGACAGAGAAAGTCAAAAGAGATCGTTTTGATCATAAGCATTCAAAGCTCGAACCAATCGGAAAGTTATGGTTATATGGTCAAGACACTGGAGGGATCAAGTGGAGACAAGGTTCCTTTTACCTTATGAAGCCTAATCAGAAATCCGTCGGAGATGATACGTTGGATGACCTGTATTTGTTAAAGATTGTTGGAAAGTTACCTTCAAAAGAGGAAAGAACGTTGGGATTACACCCGTCATGCAATTCTGGAGGAGTGAGGAAGCTGTGGAAAAGCCGAAGGAAAGAACATATCTACCAGTTTATGTAGATTCAAAGGGAAAAGAGATCTGGGATGGGACGATCAAAGAGGATGAGGAGGATTTCACGCCATGGACAAAGTTCAAGAGAGTCCAAGATTGGTACTCAATGCTCCTTTTGATTTGACCCCTGATATGCAGATTCCAGAACGGATATGGGATATTATGTTGGATTCTGATTTTCCTTTTGAATATATCGGAGCCCCACCCTATGACAAGGTTACCAGAGGAAAGAAATGTAAGAAGTTGAAGCCTGAAAAGAGGCTGATAACGGGAGGAAACCAGGAAGGCCCAGGAAAGTTAATGTTGGAAAGCATCAAAGGGATAAGACTGAAAAGTCAAGTTCCGGAAGAACCCGAAAACGCGGTCGGGTTAAGTAGCTAAGCATTTTTCTAGGTAGGAATACCTAAGAAAAATAGCATAAGCTTGTCCAAGGAGCAATTTTCTTTATGGAAACGGTAATTTTATTCTGTTCTTTGTCACATTGATGATATGCAGGACTAGGTATCCTTTTTGCGGGGACAAGTCGTCTCAAGTGTACAGTTCAAATGGAGGATAATTTTATTTGCCCGATAGAGGGAACTCGATCATAATTTGCTAACGCATTTATTATCGGGGGGCTGCGGATTTAGGTTTAGACGGATGTTCTGGCATACGTGAAATAAGTAGTCGTGATGGGTCGTTTTAATTTTTCAAATCCTCTTTTCTCACAAGTCGGATTTTTCGGAGAGGGGGATTGTTACCGGCCCATCATAACGACTATATTTTCAGACCTGAACACCTTGAAATGCCACTATTTAAGGAAACTCGTCCGGTCTATCGTTGTTAATTCTCTGTTTTACTCCGCCCCTTTTTACTCGGAAGGTACAGGGAAGAACAGAGGACGTTCTCATTAAAGGCTATATCGTCACACAACTAAGACTCACAAGTTGCAATTCAATATATTGATCAATTGAATTATTTATTATACATTTACTAGATTTACTAGATTTATAGAGTCCGATAGATTCTAGAGATTCTAAAAATGTTCTGTTTCCTAGATTTTACACAGTTTGTTTTCACATTGCCACTAAAGTGGCACCCCCCGCCCGCAGGGCGTTCTAAGTTTGACTTAGAACGCCTGCGGGCGGGGGGTGCCACTTTAGTGGCGGTGTGAAAACAAAAATTTATATACTGAAACTTACTCTAGTTACTACTAGTACTAGACTTATAATTACTAGTAAATTTCTAGAATAAATACAACTTCGAATTCAAGTGTATACCTAGTATACGTACGCGTATACCTAGTATACGTACAATGTACATGCTACTAGTGCTAGACATGTACATGTAAACCATTGAAGTCACGTTGATGTTGTGAACTTGATCATGAGCTTGCAATTGTGAATTAACTAGCTTATAGATTAAAGACTCAGTATTCGATTGCGAATTCAAAGTTACCGCTTAGTTAGTATTACTAGTATTATTACTAGCGACATTCAAGAGGAAAAAAATAATTTTTTTGATTTTGGTTGGAATTTTAATTTTGGTTGGAATTTTAATTTTGGTTAGAAATTTGAATTTTCATATTAACTGCTATATTCTTCCGCAAAACATCGTAAACTTTCGCGAAATGTTACTGTTAAATTGGAAAATTTGAATTTTGTCACAAGAATGGAAAACTGACACAAAAATGAAAATCTGACACAAAAACTAAAACCTAATTTTTTTTCCCTCTTGAATGTCGCTAGCAATACTACTACTATAGCTAGTACTACAGTACAATACTACTATCTAGACTATAGTACAAGTACTAGTACTAGTAGTACTACTAGCTATGGTACTAGTACTAGTACTAGCAGTAGTAGTACTAGTAGTAATACTACTCAGTATACTAGGCTTAGAGTCTGTTAATATTTTAGTTTTAATATTAATAAATAATTTGTGTTTTTTGTAACTTATGGTTCACGAAACAAGACTGCCACCTCATATACATCCTTATTAAGCAAAAGCACGATCGGGCTGCCTGAGATGATCTCACGTAAAGAATCAGGTCCTGACGCAATCTAGTCGCTGATCTAGCCGCATCAGCTGTACTATCCCCTACGATAGCTCAATGGAAGAGTAAGTCGGTAATATAACCAAACACAGTCCTCAAAAGAGAATGAAGTCTCGTTATATTATCTCAGTGACGCAAAGACAAAAAGGCGCCAAAAGACCGGGATCGAATTGGCATTTCAGACGTGTCCGGCCAGACGAAATCTATAAATAAGTTTTGACCTGATAATTCGGGGGTGATGTCCACAGTACCCCCTCCCAGTTTTTATGGCGGAACTCTGTTTCCGACATAATAATCTTACGACTGTTTTCTTTTCTGACTAATATTCGTTTAGAGTTATGCATGAAGATACATCAACCCACGAATTACCAGTTATAAAACAACAATGATACTTGCCCCGGTACCAATCGTATATACACTCTAGCACATTCCGTATATATATTAAAGTCTTCTTCTTTCTTCTGTCGACAAGTTATTTGTGCAGTATGTCCAAGTATAATGTTTTATGGTTATGTAATAATGTAACATCGTCAGTTCCATCTATATAATAACCGGTCGTCGGTTTCCATAAATACATTTACTTGTTGTAAAGACATACCCTTGTATAAATCGGTATCATTTAATATAGTGTCAGGTGATCAAGTCTGACGACTATACCCGAAGTTGGGTTGAGTGCGCCCTAACCTTGCGATATGCTGATACAAGTAGAGATCAATGGTATCCGGTGTAGCAGTTCATGTTATTAATATATCAGTGCCTTTGATTAGACTGTAGAGTCTTTAATGAGATCATCATTCTGGTACTAATTCGGGTCGTATCCAGGAAACACCATCGCCCACTCAAATAGCGATCCCGTAACTGTGCTGTTTCGTTGCCGTCTCGTCTGTCTCTGCCGAGGCAAGAGAATAGGATGCCCATTCTTGTCAGCTGTGTCTTGTTAATGTCTAGAAGAATGAATGCAGTAGTAGCTTTAATATCTAAGTAATGTTGTCGGGACGATATTGGATCAATGCTTTGTTCGCAATCGATCAGGTCCACAATACTTCTAGAAAAAAATACTTACTATAGACGCCATTTACGCGCGCGGACCCCTTTACCTGGTGGAGGACCTCCAACCAAAGTTAAGTCTAAGGTAGACTGTTCAAGGACGTCCCAAATTTTGTGAGGGATTGCGCCTTGTGCCAAGTCAAAAGGAATGTCTAGCACCCCTCGTGGTAGTGCTTGTATAGTCCACGCGGTATGATCTTTATCTGTAGGAGTTATGGTATCATCCCATGTCTCAAGTTTCTTGGCGTCTTGATACACTGGTAGGTATCGTCTTGCTTTAGGATCTTCGACTGGATCCAGACTCCTCCAGAAATGTAAGACTGGTTGAATAATTTGTGCCGCCGTCGAAATTCGGTTCGATCGCGTATGGCGTTTGTGAGGCACTGCCATGACTCTTGTGAGATATAGATCCGAGAGCGTGTCATCGGCTACGTGTTGAGCCGCAGGCCTCACCAAGTAAAAAGCGTCTTTGACCCATGAAATATGTCCAACCGCATCTCCTTATTTCCAACTAGGGTGAACGGGAGTGTTTGCCCGCGCGAGGGTCTTGATCTCCGTCTTCGCTCCCCTCTTGATGGACTCCTTGCAACGTGCCGTCCTTATCACCTATCTCGGTTGGTCGTAGATAAGGTCTTTTTGCGCTCTCCTTATTTGCGCCTCCGTGAATTTTTCTTCCGGCACGTTTGACCCTCCTTTTGCGAGTCTGAGTCCCCGCCGTGCTTTTGCGGTCGGCGGCCCACTTGTTCTCCAACTCAGCCTCCTCCTTCTCCGCTACTGGTGCCCTGTAGGCATCCCGTTCCGTGATATCCTCCTTTCGGATTGGCGGGACCTCTTTAAAGTCAGCCTCCATCCGTTTGAGTGCTTGATCAACAGACTCATCTTACTTAATCAGCCTTCGTACATTGACTATTTGCTCTTTCCCTCTGCCTCTGATCTTATAATTCAAAGGCCCCATCTGTTCCATGATCTGGTATGGTCCTTTCCAGTGGATAAACTTGCTTCGAGCTGACTCCCTGAGGAACCTGTGGATGGTACAGCAGTACAATATCCCCGACTTGGAATCTGACCAGATCCAAGTGTGCCTGCCTGACACCCTCAGCATCAGTCTTCCTGCGCTCCGCCTCCTTATGCGCCTGCACTATTTGCTCCGCCTCCATCTTCGCCCGAAGTCTCACCCCAAGCAACTCATCCTGATCTGCCCATGAATAATTTGGGTGCAGCAGTGAGGCTGGGATGGCGGGCTCACGCCCATATACCAATTGGTATGGTGAGACGGAACCTTTTGAACCACCTAGCGCTGTAGAGGGTAGGCAGTTCATAGCAAAGGCAAACGAGGATGCTGCCTCCACCCATGCCTTTTGGTTCTCCTTCTTCATACAATACATCTTCAGCGGCCTTGAGGGGTCTATGCACCCGCTCTATCTTGCGGTTCGCTCTGGGGTTATAGGCGGTGATATATTGCCATTTCATGCCGCAATATGCAGATAGCTTGTCGATGACTTTGTTATTAAAGTCAGAGCCTCGATCTGAGCATATTTTTCTCGGCACCCCAATCTGATGATCCTGTCAATCAACGCCTTGGCTGTTGTTTCTCCCGTAACGTCTTTGACTGGGACCACCTATACATAGTTGGTGGCTCTGTCTATGGCCGTTAGGAGGTATCTGTAACCTTCCGTTGTGACCGGGAAAGGTCCTACGTGATCGGTGTGTAAGAACTCAAACATTCCTAAGTGTAAAGGAAATGTCCCGATCAGGGCAAAATTCGCCTTCAATGGTGTTTTGGATGTCTTGCATGGGATGCATGCATTAACCTGTTCATCAATATTCTCCTTCATCTTCTTCCACCAGAATCGCCTCGAAATGAACATATGCGTTCTTTGTCGGCCCGGATGCGCCAGTAGTGGGCAGTTATGAGCAGCGACAAAAATAATGTGTCTGAGTTTCTCCGGAACCCAGAGAGTCCATGTGTCTGGTTGTGATGCATAGCGCCCGTGTTGGCCTTTGTACCACAAGAGACCGTCTCTCCACCCCATCTCCTTCTGTTAATCCTTAATCTCCTTCGTCATTTTCAGCTCATTCGGGTTCTTGTATAGCTGTATTAGCTCTTTGAACTCCGGATCGAGAGCCTGTTGTTGTCTCCATGCAGTGGGTGAGGCTATGTGGATAGTCCCATCCTCTAGCTGCACTCCTATCCTCTCAGGATTTTCGTCCAACTCCTCTTTGTTCTCCTGTGGGGGTTCCACATATGCTTCTTGCTTAATCTCTTCTTGTTTTATCTCCGCTTTCATATTCTCATATGCTTCATAGGACCACTCAGCGTCCTCGAGGACATGCGCTGTACAACATATCCCATGATCCGGACCTTGCGGGCTATGACGTAGACCCGAGCGGTTATATCGGACCCCTCTCGCCATTTGCATCGACTCGACATGATGCACTTCATATGTGCAGTCTGGGGATAGATCCTCCATTTCTGCTGACGATACGAGAGCTGCCACTTCCAAGTGAAACTCTAGCCTGGAGAGGCTGTCAGCGACAACATTTCGCTTGCCGGGTAGATGGACCATCGTAAAATTGAAACATGACAAGAATGCCTGCCATCTCGCTAGACGGCCAGTTTGGTCATGATTCATCAGCCATAGTAAATTCTGGTGATCAGTCCGTACTATAAACTGAGGTCCCCCCATAAGTACTCTCTTAAACGTTTGAGGGCCCAGACCACCGCCAGTGCCTCTCTCTGTCTCGTACAAGAGTTTCGCTCCGCCGAGCACAACTTCCTACTTATGAACATGATCGGGCGCAACTTTTTCTCCTCATCTTTCTGTTGTAAGACTGCGCCGATCGCGAACTTTGATGCGTCTGTGTCGACTACGAGTTGCTTCGAGAAGTCGGGCATCATCAGCACGAGTCCGCCATCCTTCGGATCTTTATAGATGAGATCTTTGAGCGTGTTGTACGCTTCTAAAGCTTCATCATCCCACTTTTCATAATCACCGAAGTCGATCATCCTCTCCAACTAAGCCCGAGTTGCACCCCAATTGGGTATGAACTGGCTATAATATTGCGCCATCGCAAGAAATGAGTGCAGCTCTGTGCGATTTTTCGGCCTCTGCCGGTTCATGATCTCCTCCCTCTTCTCTGGATATCGAGACTCTGTTGTAAGAGATTTCATACCACAAATATGTCACGCTGGTCTTCGCGAGTTGATATTTCTTCAAATTACATTTCAGGCCATATAGCTTGATACGCCGGAAATGTCCGTTAGATGGTCGATGTGCTCTTCCATCGTATTGGAGTACACGATAATGTCATCAATGTAACAAAATGCGTATTCTCCCGCCTTCTGTCCTCTTCATGAAACCTCCCTCTGTCTGGTCATCATATTTGCTACACAGCATGCTTTGCATCGCTTTCTGAAAGAGTCCGGGCCTGTTTGAGTCCCATCGGGAGCACTTTCCACTGATATATCTCCATCCCTACTACAAATGCAGTCAGCCATCTGGACTTTTCATCCAGTGGGATTTGCCAGAAGCCATTCTTCAGATCAATGACTGAGTATAGCTTGGCGTTCCGCAATACTCGCTTTCCTTCTTCAAGAGTAGGTAATGGATTTCTTTCCTCCTCTAAATTTTTTTTGACGCGGGCATAGTTAACCGTTAAGCGCCATTCTCCTCCCGGTTTAGGCACCAGTCTCGGTTGGGAAACTATTGAAGATGTCGATCTCTCAATGAAATCCTCATCGAGTAACTGCCGTGCTTGTTCTTCCGCAATCTTTGCTTCATGTATGCTTAGATTTGCCAGTCGTGGCGCCGAGGAAGGCTCAGCACCTGGTATTTTACAAATAACAGCGGTGAAATCCACCGGCTTGACACCTCCCGCTTGAGGGGGGTCAAAAATCATTTTGTTCGCCTTCAATCTCTCCTTCAAAACCTCTTTCTCTTTCTCCGTACCTGCTCCTCCTTCCAATTTCTCATCTATCGCCACCTTAAACACTCTTCTGACATTCTCTTGCGATGCTTGAGGGTGCTCTGTCCTCCTCCAAGCCCAACTCTTCTTCCGATATATCGTCCATTCCCGTTTTTTCATATGTGGCAGTGTCTGGTTCGTCGTCCTCCGCCAGACCCACTAACATATCTATTAATCTCGCGTA
>WBZZ01003200.1:42500-45000 GCA_019918135.1 Paulinella micropora
AATAATAATAATAATAATAATAATAATGATGATGATGATAATGATAATGACAATAATAATGACAATAATAATGATAATAATAATGATAATAATAATAATAATAATAATAATAATAATAATAATAGTAATAATAGTGCTTCTCTGTCAATGGCTGATGCATTTCTGCACATGCGCCTCCATCGTCTCACCCGTGAGGGGAGTACGAAGAATTGACGATAGGCTCTAATGACACCCCCGCAAGGGCAGTTCCAACACTTCCAGACGGACAGGTATGTTCAATGAAAATACTGGTCCAGACGGACCGGTATGTTCAATGAAAATACTGGTGGCACCGACGGGAATCGAACTGGCGACAGGGCCCAGATGGTAGAACTTGACCACTGGGCTATCACGGTGTCCAATAATAGTAATAATAATAATAATAATAATAATAATAATAATAATAATAATAATAATAATAATAATAATAATAATAATGATAACTAGGGGCTGCGCCAACACCTGAAAAGATGGTTTACCGGTGCGCTTCGCGCACCGAACCCCGCCAGCCCCACTTCTTATCACTTTTTGGAGGGCCCCCCGGACCCCCCCCCCCCCCCTCCCGCCCCCTTTCCCTTCGACAGGGCACGTTGAATTGCCGGAGGTGCCGCAAAGGGCGCCTGGTGGCAAAAAACCTCAATTTTCAGGTGTGGGTGCCACCGCGACCAGAACGGGTATTTACAATCGCAGGGCTCCCCCGGACCCCCCTTTCCCTTCGACAGGGTACGTTGAATTGCCGGAGGTGCCGCAAAGGGCGCCTGGTGGCAAAAACCTCAATTTTCAGGTGTAGGTGCCACCCGCGACCAGAACGGGTACGTACAATCACAGGGCTGGGGTTCCCGTGGGGAGGGCCCTCCGGACCCCCCCTGCCCCGTCGACAGGGTACGTTCAATTGCCGGAGGCACCGGCAAGTACTGCCAAAAAAAAGGAAATTTGGCATGCAGGACACTCCCCTAACGCAAATATTTGCATGAATTCCAAAAAAGTCATACCAGCATCAAGATCGAGTCTGGGGCTAGCCACCCTGCCAATATGAGCTCCCAACTCCTCCTGATTCCCACAGACCATGACTTATTCCGATGGGGGGTGCAAAAAAAGGCAAAAAAAAACAAGGAAATTTGGCATTCAGGACACTCCCCTAACGCAAATATTTGCGTGAATTCCAAAAAAAATTATACCAGCATCAAGATCGAGTCTGAAGCTAGCCACCCTGCCAATATGAGCTCCCAACTCCTCCTGGTTCCTACAGACCATGATTTATTCCGATGGGGGGTGCAAAAAAAGGCAAAAAAACAAGGAAATTTGGCATTCAGGACACTCCGCTAACGCAAATATTTGCGTGAATTCCAAAAAAATTATACCAGCATCAAGATCGAGTCTGGGGCTAGCTACCCTGCCAATATGTGCTCCCAACTCCTCCTGGTTCCCACAAACCATGATTTATAGGGATGGGGGGTGCAAAAAAAGGCCAGAAAACCAAGGAAATTTGGCATTCAGGACACTTCCCTAACGCAAATATTTGCGTGAATTCCAAATAAATTTACCAGCATCAAGATCGAGTCTGGGGCTAGCTACCCTGCCAATATGAGCTCCCAACTCCTCCTGGTTCCCACAAACCATGATTTATAGGGATAGGGGTGCGGAAATAGGGGGTGGGGGTCGGGGGTACACAATTTTCATTTTCCCCCTCCCCCCAAACCCCCCACCGCCTTGACCAACACCTTTCAGGGATAATAATACTAATAATACTAATAATACTACTATTACTACTACTACTACTACTAATAATAATAATAATAATAATAATAATAATAATAATAGTGTATCTCCTGCCAATTGCTGAGCCAAAAGGCCATGTGCATCCAGTCCTCCATTCCATAAGGAAAGTCTCCACACCAATCGGTGGAATAAAGGAAGTGACGGCATAGAACATTACTCTAGGAGCTTTATACAAATCAGCCCATGGAAAGGACCGATGGCCTATGTACTCCCTAAATAATAATAATAATAATAATAATAATAATAACAACAACAACAACAATAATAATAATAACAATAATAATAATAATAATAATAATAATAATAATAATGATAATAAATGATAATGATGATGATGATGATGATAATAACAATAATAATAATAATAATAATAATAATAATAATAAAATAAAAATAAAAATAAAATAATAATAATAATAATAATATTATTATTATTACTATTATTATTATTGTTATTATTATTATTATTATTATTATTATTATTATCATCATCATTATTATTATTATTATTATTATTATTATTATTATTATTCATAATAATCATAATAATAGTAATAATAATAGTAATAATAATAATGATAATAATGATAATAATAATAGTGCTTCTCAGTCAATGGCGAATGCATTTCTGCACACGTGCCACCATCGTCTCACCCGTGAGGGGAGTACGAAGATTTGACGA
>WBZZ01003200.1:47500-55000 GCA_019918135.1 Paulinella micropora
GGCAGAGAAAACTAAGCAGCGCATTTTTTGTTTTTCCGTGAACTTGACCATAGACAGTCATTTTTCATATTCAACGGACATACGGACCTTTTTTAGGACTTCTACTTAGTGACCTTTTCTACATCCTTGGTCTTTTTGTGTCTTTCTTTGTTGAGCAGCCTTTTCACTATTAGCCACAAATTGTCAGTGATTAGTTTGTCACACACATTGGTTTTTTGTGAGTCTCTATTTGTCACAAACATGTTTGTGCCTTTGGGTTTGTTCCTTTGTGTCTGCTTCATTTTCTTGCTTTTCACAAAGCTCTCATTCAAGCGTCTGTCTCCTCACATGTACTATTTTTCTTGCTTTTCACAAAGCTCTCATTCAAGAGTCTGTCTCTTCACAGGTGGCAGTACACCCGCTTGAAATTTTTCTTTTTTTTCTTATCATGGCCTCGTCCAACTCATCTGAAGCTAAGTCTGCGCAACGCAAGAGTCACCGCCTAAATGAGAAGAAGAAAAAGAAGGTAGCTCGTTCGAGCGAGGAGGCTGCTTCCAGACCCTCTGATGACCTCGAGGAAGAGGAAGAGGACGGTGACCGAGAAGAGCAACCTGACCAGGACCAACAGGCTGACGAGTTGCTTGCGCGTCTGGAAAATTTGGGCCCAACCAAGGTGATGGTGAACAGGATGATGGCGCTGCTGCCACAGGTCGTGATGGTAAGTTACTGCGTGACTTGAATATACGTAATCTACGTGATCTGGGTGACATTGAGAACTCTAGCTCCTCCTCGCCCTCTTCTAGTGGAAGACGTCGTCAGGGTAAGAGAGGAAAAGAGAACAGAGAATCGTTCGTTACAGTCGAGGATGCAAGAAGCTACACTGATGACCTCCGTGGCTATGTGATGCTTATGGCAAAGAAATGCAATGTATGGTCCAAGCGGAATCATGCTGAAATGCACGATTGGGGCACCATTCTAGAACTGATGCGAAAGCGTGTGGGTTTTTCCGACAGTGATGAAGCATACCGTTTCGCTGCAAGGCGTTTCGTGGCATTAGCTGCCGCCGAGGGTTTTCAGGACAATAAGAACATCGATATCATCATGGGCCCCCCCATTGAGGAATGCCTGCTAGATCGCCGCAAGGTCTCCCTACTCTACAGAGAGCTGAAGCAGCGCTACCGCTTCGCAGATCGTGTCGATACGTGGCGTCGCAAGAAGATCAACACTTCTAAAAAATTCAACAACAACAACAATACAACCAAGCGTAACGCTGCTACCTACAAGTCCGCTGGCGCCCGGGATGGCGCGGGTCGCGCATGAGTCAGCGAATCTCTTCCGGAAGTGATCTGATACCGCCCTTACCAAGACTAACGAGATCGCTTTCGGCTTCACGTAGAAGCTAACAACTGGCGTCCTTCAGGCTTCGCGTCTTCAACGTTTGCATGTCTATCATCGTAGCGTTGAATGTGCTGTTGGTTCCCAGCTTCTTTCCCTCTTCCTCCTGGCTTGCTTTGTGTAAGCCAGTAACAGCAGAACATCTTCGAACCCATGGATTTCCACTCCGTGTCAGCCGCGACTTCGTGTCTGCTGCTACTTCTGATATGTTTTTTTCTTAGTTTCCTTCGTATTTAAGTGTTTTTTCAACTTGGTCCAACTCCTTTCTGTTCAATGTGTCTCCTGCGTCTGCTTATTATTATGGTGGTGGCTCCTACTGTGTGCCCCCTGTTGCTGCTCCAGATCCTGTCGAGCTTGTTGCTGACCGCGTCCGTTTTCCTTCTCGTGGCGCTTTCGTTGATCTACTAGCTGGCTTGACTTCTGATGTGGCATCTATGTATGGTACGCATGCTCGAGTTCTCAACCTTGACCATCCCGTCTTCACTGGACGTGCTTCTCTGCCTTACGCTAAGTTTCCTGCCTATGTGGGCGGCTCGAGTCATCAATATCTCAGGGTTGTGCAGCTCCTACTTAGGGCAGGTATGGTCTCTCTACTACCTCCCTCACATGTATTTGCGGTCAACGGTGTCTTTACGGTGCCGCGCTCCGATTGACTCCTTCGCTTCATCATGGATGCCAGGAACACCAACGAGCTGTTTTAACCTCCCATGGATCCTAACCTCCCTGGGCCCGACTGCATTGCTCAGCTTGACCTACGACCATCTGATGAAGTCTGGGCTGCTACGTCAGACATCTCTAACTTTTACGACTGCTTCTTGCTCCCGGAGTGGATGCTGCCGTTTATGGCTCTGCCGTCGGTCTTTATCGCCTGTATAGGGTTTGTTCACCCGTGTATGAGGTGCTTACCTCAAGGGTTTTCTCATGCTGTGTTACTCGCACAGTCGTACCATCGCAACCTGTTTTCTCTGCACCTTCCTCAGTTTGCAAGCGGGGTGCTCACCCGTTCGTCTGACATGCTCTTGAATCGGGTCCGCTTGCTTATCTACATCGATGACGTTACCTTTTTGGGTCTATCTGCGGGGGCGGTCAACTTTGTTCTGGCTGCACACGAGTACGTCCTGGATATGGTTGGCCTGCCTCGAGCTGTAGAGAAGAGACAGTGTGCTAGCCAGAGCACCAAGACATTGGGTCATCTGCTTGTCCAGAGAAGGATTGGCGTGACTGTCGCTGCACTTCGGGCTCTTCAACTGCGCACGGCCCAGATGCTGGCTCCTGACAGTGGTGAAGTCAAGGTTTCGCCTAGAGACATCTCTCGGCTCCTCGGCAGCTGGATCTGGTGTTGCCTGGTCAGAAAGCCACTCCTTGTCGTATTCTTTACTGTTTATCACTTTCTCTGCCGGTACAGCCACTCTACGTTTCCTGTACTAGTACCCTGGTCTTTATCAAGGAGTTTGAGACTATCTCGGCCTGGCCCCTCTTATGTTTGCTGATCTTTCTCCGCCAGACTTTCCTCTCATTTTGGCTGCTGACGCTTCTTCGTCTGGGATGGGAGTGGTAGTGTCGCCTCCTGTTTCGTGCTCGTTTCTCCGATTTCTTCCCCCAGTCGCTGACCTTGTTCGGTCCTTACCGTGGATGACCATCATCTCTTTTCGCTGGGTCTTTAGTGCTCATATCAACGCGTTGGAAATGTACGCCTCCAGTGCAGCGGTCCGATGGGCGGCCTCGCACCCCGCTCAGTGCTTCCGGCTGACTCTTCTCACCGACTCTGAGGTCGTGCTTCATTCTTTAAGGAAGGGTAGGACCTCCTCGTGGCGCATACGCCCCCCTATGCTAAGACTTTCGATCTCGCTTCTTTCTCACTGCATCACACTTCGTATATGGTATGTACATACTTCTCTGAACCCCGCTGATGGTCCGTCCCGCTTTTAGCCGTGGCCGTGCAGTTAGTATACGAGATCGTTCTTTCTTAGCTTTATGAACAGCTGTGATTGGTCGGATATTGTTGTAGTGAAGGGGAAGGAAAGCCTTGAAGGCTGGGTAAATAAGGGAGTGTGCATCCATGCATACGCTGTACTTATACATGTTAAGTATGTTGAGTAAGCGTAGTTTGGCAAAAAGAGGCTTGGTAGGTGTTCTCCATGATTTGAGACATATCAGACGGACTATACGTTTTTGGATGATAATGAGTGGATGTATAATGGTGTTGTAGTCATCAGATCCCCATATAGAGATACCATACATAAGTAGGGGGTATACATGTGCATAGTAAAGTTGGAGGAGGATGTGAGTGGGAAGTAGGCTGTTCACATAACGAAACATTTGGACGAATGGTTGAAGGCGGAATATAATAGATTGTATATGTTCACGGAAGGACAGGTTGCTTTGGATGATTGTACCTAATACTTTTACCTTTCGTTCTTGTTGGAGCCTCTTGCCGTCGATAGTCAAGTCGAGCTGCACCTTCTGTTCGTGCTTGTGGAAGATAGTGTAGGTGGTTTTGGTGGGGTTGGGTACTAGGTTATGTCTGTAGAAATAGTGGACAAGGTTCGTTGTATCAGTTTGTGCTTGCTCTTGGAGTTGTTCTTTATTCTTAGCAGCAATGATAAGTGTGGTGTCATCTGCGTATGCAAAGACTGTCCCGTGTGTTAGTGAAAGTATAATATCATTGATGTATAGAATGAAGAGCGTTGTTGAGAGTGTGCTACCTTGCGGGATCCCATGTGTGATCTTGCGTGGATAAGAACGAGCATATTGGGTAAATACTGTTTGGTATCGTTTTGTGAGGTATGATTTAAAAAAAGGTAGTGGTGTTATCGCTAAAATTTATATTATTTCGTAGTTTATGGATCAGTGTTTCATGATCTATAGTGTCATAGGCTTTCGATAGGTCAATAAATAGAGCAAGTACATACCTTCCTGGGCCTTTGAGGTTTTGGATGTGATTTAAGATGGTTTGTGTAGTGATTGTTGTGTTCGAGTGTGGTCGGAAGGCGTATTGAGTTCGGGAGAGGATGTCGTACCTGGTAAGGTGGGCCATCAGTTGCTTGTTGAGTATAGTGTCAAAGACCTTAGCAATAATCGGCAGTAGCGAGATAGGTCTGTAATTCTCAGGCAGCGTTCTATCTTTAGCTTTATATATTTCAATAACTTTAGTTATTTTTAGTGCATCAGGGTATTGGTTATGTTCTATAGCTTTATTAAAGAGCGTTGTTAATATCGGGGCAATGTACTTTGTAAGGTCTTGCATGATGGCTGGTTTTATTTTGTTTATATCTTCTGCTTTGTTTCTGTTAATTGCTTTCAGTGTATCAACTACATCATCCTGCAAAATGCGTTTGAGTGTAAAGGGAGGCAGTTTTCTCTGTGTTAGGTCTATTTCCTCTTCTCTGACTTTATGTTCTTGGGGGATTTGGGCACTGACCTTGGAGCCGACCGTCGTGTAGTGTCTGTTGAGTGCATTGGCAATACCTTTGGGGTCGGTGATTACCTTATCATCTACGCGGAGTTGGGTGGGCGAGGTCTTCAGACCTTGTGTCTGTGGGATCAGCTTTCTCAACGCATTCATACGTTTTTTTGGATCGTGACTTAGTTTTTCCATTAAGGTAGTCATGTATGCTTTCTTAGCTTTCTTAATCTCTCTATTAGTTTTATTTCTATGCTTATTATACTTAGTTCTATTACTTTTAACTGGGCATGCTATTTTTATTTCATACAGTTCTCTTTGTTTCTTAATCATTGCTCTAATTTCATTATTGCACCATGGTTTCCATTTTCGTTTCTTTACACGCTTTTCATATTTTTCTACCACTGCCTTAATAGCTGTATGTATTTTATTTATATAATTATTAGGAGTATCGTTATTTAGTTCTGGGTCAAGAACTTGCTTAAGTTCATAAATTATTTCTTCTGTTATTATTTCCTTCTTGTCTTCATATCTCTTATTTCTTAGGATTTTATTATTATTTTTCTTATGTGTGATTGGGGTGTGAAAGATAGCATAGATGGGATGGTGATCAGAGATGCATGTAGGTAAGACATCAGATGTGATATCGCAGGTGAGTGTCGTTAATATAACATCAAGCAATGTATGGCTCTTTGCTTTGCGGGTGGGATTTTTGATTGTGGTGAAGAGGTTGTTGATTGCAAGGAAGTCACATACCTGTTTTGTAGGGCGCAAGAGATCAAGGTTAAGGTCACCAACAATCGTGATGCTCGTGTGTGGGGAGGCAGAGAGGATACCTTGCATGTAGTTTTGGAGCTCTTGGAAGAAAGCGCAGTCGTAGGATTGTGAGAGTGGTCTTTTGTAGATATGGAATATGGTGTGGATTGGATTATTTTTATGTTCTGTGCTGTGTATCTGCATGATTACGCCAGAGGCTTTTGAGATTTTAGATTCAGAGATTGTGATGTGCATATCGTTTTTATAGTAGACCGACACATCTGTGGTATGATAGGATGTGTATGTTGGGATTGGGAAGTGAGTGTGTGGTGTACCTGGTGTTATTTTTGATTCCGTAAGTGATATAATGTCTGGGATGAAGTGAGTGCAGTCAGGGTTGGATAGATGGTTAAGTAGGGTTTGGTGGCTTCCTGTTATACCACGGATATTCGTATGATATATAGAGAAGTGTTTGTTTACCTTGGGGGGAAGAGATGTGAGGTGTGGGTGTATGATTTGTGCTGGTGGGTGTGGTGCATTGTTGCAATTGGGTTGAGTCTGTTCTGGTAGGTGTTCCAGGGGTAGGGGGTTGGGCTGTAATAAGGAGCTCATGGCTTACTGCGGTGCCTCACTGGCAGGGAACGTCGAACTGGAACTAGACATGGTTGTATTTCCTGACCTGTTGGTCCTTGGGGAGGCAGATGAGTGGTCTGACTCACAGTTCTTGAAGTGGTTCTTCAAGTATCGAATATGAGTCAAGCGTTGGATCTTAAATCTGTTCTCACTCTCTCGTGGGCGTAGATATATCTCACCATCTGTGGTCCACACTGCTGCCACGAAATTTGGGTAGTCCTTCATGAGTTGCTTTGTGTGGTCAAGGAGTTTGCGTGTTTCAGGTGACAAGCTCTCTTTACACATGATGTGGTAATCTTTACCCGTGTAATTCTGCAAGCGTGGCGTGATTTGCGAGATTTGCTTGTGCTGGGGATGCGAAGATTTATCGTACCGGACGAAATTTTTCGTCAGCTGATTACTTGCAAACCGGACTTTTATCGCAGGCGTGGTTTTTGCTGTTTCCGGGTTGTACATCTTTGCTGCATGGTCCGAGATCATTCTTTTGCAAAGTAATATGTCACCATCCTTACAGTCCATACCTTTCGCTTTCATTAAAGCTGTTACTATTTTCTGAGTTTGTTTTTGAGTTTCTTTGGAATCATATGGAATTCCTGTGATTATCGCGGTGTCCAAAGATTCGTTGTTTGGGAGTACTACCGGTGGTTCTTCCCTTTTATGTAACGGGAAACTTTCATGCAAATTGCTGTTTGCGAGATTAAAGGGTTGTTTCCAGCTGCCTTGAAGTGTGTTGTTGTTGTTGCTGTGTGATGAGGATGCACTGGAAGATTGCATGGACTGGGGTCTGCTCATGCGTGAGGTGGTGCTGTTGTTGGAGGAAAACCTGTTTCGATCTCGTTCCTCTTTGAGTTCTCTCGTTAGGCTTTCAACTTTTGCCTCACATTGCAGCAGCTTCATGGTCATGTCATGCATTTTTTTCAGCATTTCATCCATTTTTTCTTCCATCGTTTTTGGCGCGTTTCCGTTGCAGTCTTGTTTTTCAGTTTCCTAGGTTGTTTTGCTGAGTTTTCCGAATTTTTTTTCGGTGGATTCAATTCGAGCATGTTTCGCTGGTATGTTGTTGTTGTTGGGATTGTCTGAGGTGTTTGCTCTTGATGGTGTTGATGGTTTTGCTCTCTTCTGGGAGGACATGATGCTTCTTGAATAATTTCCCGTGAACTACTACTACTACTACTACTACTACTACTACTACTACTACTACTACTACTACTACTACTACTACTACTACTACTACTACTACTACTACTACTACTACTACTACTACTACTACTACTACTACTACTACTACTACTACTACTACTACTACTACTACTACTACTAGGCCTAGGCCTTCG
>WBZZ01003200.1:60000-62500 GCA_019918135.1 Paulinella micropora
ATGGGCTGATTGGTATAAAGCTCCTAGAGTAATGTTCTATGCCGTCACTTCCTTTATTCCACCGATTGGTGTGGAGACTTTCCTTATGGAATGGAGGACTGGATGCACATGGCCTTTTGGCTCAGCAATTGGCAGGAGATACACTATTATTATTATTATATTATTATTATGGACACCGTGATAGCCCAGTGGTTAAGTTCTACCATCTGGGCCCTGTCGCCAGTTCGATTCCCGTCGGTGCCACCGGTATTTTCATTGAACATGCCGGTCTATTTCTCTGGACCAGTATTTTCATTGAACATACCGGCCCGTCTGGAAGTGTTGGAACTGCCCTTGCGGGGTGTCATTAGAGCTTATCGTCAATTCTTCGTACTCCCCTCACGGGTGAGACGATGGAGGCGCATGTGCAGAAATGCATCAGCCATTGACAGAGAAGCACTATTATTATTATTTGGACACCGTGATAGCCCAGTGGTCAAGTTCTACCATCTGGGCCCTGTCGCCAGTTCGATTCCCGTCGGTGCCACCAGTATTTTCATTGAACATTTCTGGACCAGTATTTTCATTGAACATACCGGCCCGTCTGGAAGTGTTGGAACTGCCTTGCGGGGGTGTCATTAGAGCTTATCGTCAATTCTTCGTACTCCCCTCACGGGTGAGACGATGGAGGCGCATGTGCAGAAATGCATCAGCCATTGACAGAGAAGCACTATATTATTATTATTATTATTATTATTATTATTATTATTATTATTATTATTACTACTACTACTACTACTACTACTATTATTATTATTATTATTATTATTATTATTCGGTGCCACCAGTATTTTCATTGAACATACCGCTCCGTCTGGACCAGTATTTTCATTGTGGACACCGTGATAGCCCAGTGGTCACGTTCTACCATCTGGGCCCTGTCGCCAGTTCGATTCCCGTCGGTGCCACCAGTATTTTCATTGAACATACCGCTCCGTCTGGACCAGTATTTTCATTGAACATACCGGTCCGTCTGGAAGTGTTGGAACTGCCCTTGCGGGGGTGTCATTAGAGCTTATCGTCAATTCTTCGTACTCCCCTCACGGGTGAGACGATGGAGGCGCATGTGCAGAAATGCATCAGCCATTGACAGAGAAGCACTATTATTATTATTATTATTATTATTATTATTATTATTATTATTATTACTATTATTATGGAGGGGTGCACAGTATGGCACCCCACGGGAAGAGGAGGTGGTTGGGCCTCTTCCCACTGGTTTCGAGGTTATGTCGTTGTGTTGGCTCCGAGGCTATGTTGTTGTGTTGGTTCCGAGGCTATGTTGTTGTGTTGGTTCCGAGGCTCTGTTGTTGTGTGGGTTCCGAGTCTATGTCGATGTGGGTTCCGAGGCTATGTTGTTGTGTTGGTTCCGAGGCCGTGTCGTTGTGTTGTTTTTTATAAGACATACACCACGTGGGATCAAAGGGGTATTTACATTCCGCGATCTAGGGGTGGTGACGGGTTTCGAGGCGTCCCAGATACTTACCACAAAACGTCCTCATGCGCTGGCAGACCGCATGAAATGTCTGCTACCCTGTGAGTACCTCCATGCGGGACCTACCCAGTCTCGTGGAGCTCTCACGCGGGGAAGATCAATCATTTGTAGTTGATTTCCTGCAAGGTACCCGACAGTGTGCGGGTAGTAGGGACTTCCTTTTGGGGCCTTCTATGCAGGATGGTTAGAGTCACTCTTCCCTCCCCAACATACTCACTGTAGTCCCTGTTGGGTCGAGGGATGGAGGCGCATGGCCCTCGGGCTCAGCCATGACAGATCAATATATATATATTATTATTATTATTATTATTATTATTATTATTATTATTATTATTATTATTATTATTACTACTACTACTAATACTACTACTACTACTACTACTACTACTACTACTACTACTACTACTACTACTACTACTACTTCTACTACTACTACTACTACTACTACTACTACTACTACTACTACTACTATTATTATTATTATTATTATTATTATTATTATTATTATTATTATTATTATTATTATTATGGACACCGTGATAGCCCAGTGGTCAAGTTCTACCATCTGGGCCCTGTCGCCAGTTCGATTCCCGTCGGTGCCACCAGTATTTTCATTGAACATACCGGTCTATTTCTGGACCAGTATTTTCATTGAACATACCGGCCCGTCTGGAAGTGTTGGAACTGCCCTTGCGGGGGTGTCATTAGAGCTTATCGTCAATTCTTCGTACTCCCCTCACGGGTGAGACGATGGAGGCGCATGTGCAGAAATGCATCAGCCATTGACAGAGAAGCACTATTATTATTATTATTATTATTATTATTATTATTATTATTATTATTATTATTATTATTATTATTATTATTATTATTATTATTGAGGACACCGTGATAGCCCAGTGGTCAAGTCCTACCATCTGGGCCCTGTCGCCAGTTCGATTCCCGTCGGTGCCACCAGTATTTTCA
>WBZZ01003200.1:70000-117500 GCA_019918135.1 Paulinella micropora
ACTTGAACTAGCACGGTTCAAATCCGGGTTGACGGAGTTGACCGTCTTCACGGCACGACGACTCAGATATTATTGTAATTATGATGGCAACTTCAATTAAGTGTTAGTACGCTGAAGACTCATGATTGTAGTATATATTGCTCAGTGACTCTGAGTAACTTGCCAACACTCAGTCACTGACGCCGCCAGGGTATTATTAATATATGTGACCGTTGAATACTGACTAATACTGAAGCCTCCAGGCGGCCTAGTAACCACTGAGGCTTAGTCGCTAGTGGACCGGGTGACCGATCATACTGAAGGCTTCAAGTTAGCCGACCCATCATAGTGCTTAACTTAGTCACCCGAGGCTGATATTAATTTTTTTACGCAAGCACTTTCAAGTAATAATAGCGAGGCGGGTGACAGTACTTGCCACTTGTAGAACTTGAATAAGTGGGAAGCGTAAGATTAGAATGGAAGAGGTATATTATATAATATCAGGACGGTAAGTTTTGAAGAATAATATCAAGTTATTCAGGCCGTAATAATATTATATATTAATAACTTATACTATCTGTTAGACTTCTGTTATTAATGAAGCAATCTATGATAGCAACTAGTGTCACTCTCAACATACAACAACAACTCTAATGAGAAAAGGCGCCAACAGACGCGCCACGTAACTTGACTGGCCGGATCATAAGTAGATGATGGCTCTAACGACACCGTTATTCCTCTACGGCCGGTCCATAACTATTAATTAATTATTAGTTCCAACACTCCTCCTGGAACAAAGTAAATTAACATTAAGTTACTGCCGTTCCTAATTAAGTTACGTCTCCTATTACTATTTTGTGAAACATTAGACAACACAAACTCAAAACATATTCTCTTACCCTCACTCTCTCTGAGAAGTAATGTTGGGGTTGGCTACCCTCCTATCCACAGCGAGTACGTATCGACTAGAGTACGTACAAGGCACCGGACCTGTGATATATTCGGGCCTACCCAACGAGAAGAAAATTAACTCCCTACTCTCCCTATCTCGCAAATGAATAAGAGAATATGTGAAAATTACATACATATGGATCATATAAGAATAGAGAGATATGATAATAACTTGACAGAAGAAGTAATAACATAAATATGTGATAAATATATGAAAAATATATATGTGTATATATTCACATATGATCATAATATGAAAACTAAAATTTGGAAGCGCTTCCCGTAAGGGGGTATATAAAAGTAACAAAAGTAACATAATATATATCACAAATAAAAATATCTGTAATTATCAGCGGGTCTGGGGGTCGGGTAGATGCCCGGGGCCTATCAAGACATGTAGTCTGATCAATCGCCCTTCGTCTACCACTCACCCCCAAGTTGGCCTCTTATCGATTTTTATGTATATAGTGTGGTTATAAAAAGGTTTATAGAATTTAAGCAATACAATCTATAAGGTAGTGCGTGTTCCCGAGCTTACGCCAGCACGGAAGCACGCACATACTTAACAAAATTTCGGGGCCCGAATCGATCTTCGCTGCGGCGCTTCTCATCCGCCCCCTCAACTTTGTAAAATTATGCAACTGAAAGATTATTACAACTTAACGGGGGGGGGGGGGGGGAGGGAAGAGAAAGTTGAAAGTCCAGGCATCCTCCATGCTTTCCCGGGTCTCTAACCCGCATCTGCTACCGCGCCTCAAACTACTCGAGGTTGAGGGTCGGCAGCATTTGCAACAGCTCTGGTAACATGGGTCCAGCCGCTCAAATCACCTATATCACTCCCCTCGATGTAGAGTATGCGAGAAATATAATATACGAGTCGCTTCTGAGAATATAATTATAAATGATCCTAGCGTGAATATCTATGCGGGAAATACCAGGTACTTACAACGCGACTTTAACACCAAACTTTGCGAGAAATTCTTTCACCAACTTCACCGAGATTTGGTCAGCCAGGTAATTGAATTTCTCGTACGTGAAATTTATTTTGGTAAATAAATCCGCGATGTTTTCCTCCGTCGGTACCCGGAACAACTTGACAACTCCCTCCTTAACCAACTTTTCGAGCAGGTGATACCTGACATCGATATGTTTGGTTCTGGACTCCCCTAACCCCCTTTCTGAGAGGATGATAGTCCCTTCATTGTCCTCGAACAAGGGGGTGAAACCTCTTATGGGCAAACCGATGTCACGGAGAGACTGTCTTAAAGCAGGCAACTCCCTTACTGCTTCATTAGCGGATACGGTCTCCGACTCAAGGGTAGATTGAGCTATTACGGTTTGAAGTTTAGAGAAGCATGCCACCGGTGCCCCGTTGAAGAGAAAGATGTACCCAGAACGGGACTTCCTTGTAACCTTTTCTCCGGCAAAATCTGAGTCGACGTATCCCACGAGGGGGTGTTCGTCTATCAGTTTTTCGATATTGGCGATAACAGGGGCATTGAAAGCATTGACTTCTGTGGCTTCATATGAGTAAAGCTCAAGTGCCTTTTCTGCGGCCGATGGTCCTTCGGCCGGTTTCCATGAATTAGGGGTTTTGGGGACAAAGAACCCTTCCGTCAACATCTTGACTAGCCTCCTATCACCCCGCTTGAAATATAGGGCTGTCGGGGTCAGCAACCACAGAAACATACGGTGAACCATTGCATAAGATATTTCAGGGGATGGGACTTGTGGTTTTGCAGCTATATTCAAAGGACAGATCAAGAGAGGTCGGGTGTGAACAGCAAGGAAGATAAGCATGCCAATCAAACATCTAAGGTCGTATTTGAGCAAACGGTGACCAACTTTCAGGGGGGCAGGGTTTTCTGAGGTGAAAGGGGTTTTAGCAGGCACCTCCTTCATATAATCTGACTCGTCTAAGATGAGAAGTTCATATTTTCGTTCATGCAGTAAAATCCCTTTCTCAGATTGGACAATCTGGATGTTTTTGAATTCCGTGGCCTTCCTTTTACACCTGAAACCATGCTTCTTCATGCTCTCTACAAGACTCATGTGTTTGGATTCATCAGCGGCATGCAGACCATCATCTACATGAAAAGAGAGAAGCTGCGTACTTATGGGGTCCTTGGCAATGTTTGATAAAAGAAGCCCGGTCAAGGGAGAAAGTAATAAAAGCTTGCTTTCCGACTAACTCCTTTAACATCAAATCATACCATAATCTTCCCGCCTCAGGATGACCATGAAGGGCCTTCCGGAGGAGCCAAACAAAACCTTCTCTCTCAAAAACTCGGGGGGGTTTTTACATAGATGTCATAAGGCATTTTGGCATGTAAGTATGCGGTGGTGAAGTCAATTAACCACAAGTCTATTCCGAAGCAAGCAGCATAGGCAATGATAAGAAGGATAGTACGATGGTGAGCGGTAGGTGAGTATGTGCGCTTGGGATCATATTGCAATCCCGCTTTCAGGAGATCCCCCCTTAGGGTGATTCTAGCTTTATGATATTCGTCGCTCGTTCCTTGTTGCTTAGCAGTGTCTATCCATTTTAGGAATAATGGGAGTGCCTGACTTCCTCGCCTCGCTCTCCTTCCTCCATTCAAAAGCTTTGAGCTCCTCTTGCTGTCTGACTTCTGTCTCTCTCCCTTGTCTCCTATCTTTCGGCTTCTGCACGACGGGAAATTCCGGAATTTGCTCGGTGACCAGGCAATAATTGATTCTATCTTCTTTCGCACAGACGGAGATATGTTTATTTCTGGTTCTCCCGTGGATAACGTTCTCCTAAGAAATGTTTCCTTGCTCATGAGACCTCCATCCCGGGGGATGTTTGTCCTTTTCCACAGCTATCCTAACTCTCTCCCCCTCGGCATGGCCGAATTCACTGGTTACATTGGGGTGTGACGTGCCGTTTTGATAATACCCTGCGGTACAAGAGAAGGGGGGGCTGCTCCCCCTGAAATCTCGTACTTTAAAATCTCAGAATCTATTATCTTCTCCGTAACGCCATCATCAAACTTAACGTGATGGGCTGGGAACCGTTTATTCCTCCAGACAACCGGGGCAGTCGGGGCAAGAGTAACTCCCTTCCGCAAAGTAGAATCCCACTTACCTCCATAAGTGGATTTGGCCCACTCTTCCCCGAAAGCTCGTGCCGGGATCTGGACGATTTTCCCAGACAAAATGACTTTAAGTTTAGGTTTTCTCCCCCTCTTTCCCGCTACCCTGACACCTTTCTCCCCCTGATTCGTGCTCCCTACATCTCGTGAAGACGGAGTAGGGGGAATGAGATCAGGGAGATTACTGAAATCTTGACTTTTGACATCGTTTTCGTCAC
Organism: Paulinella micropora; assembly: GCA_019918135.1. Lineage (NCBI taxonomy): Eukaryota > Cercozoa > Imbricatea > Euglyphida > Paulinellidae > Paulinella > Paulinella micropora. Next base: position 74,262 of record WBZZ01003200.1, read on the forward strand.
TATCGCTAGCAACGATCACCGAATCGTCATCATTTTCAGGTCCTTTCTGGGGTGTCATGGACGTAATTGGGGCGTTCTCTGTACTTTCACTATTGCTAGTAGTAACTGCGGCAGGTGGGGTAGATGTACTATGTGTAGCTACTGGTACGTCAACGCTAACATTCCCTTTTGGTGGTGTGTTAACTGGGGACAGAACAGCAGAGGGTGTGGTCAATTTCCATCCGACGGAAAACATACCCTCCTCTGCTGTTCCTTCGAGGTCTTTGGAAGCCTCTCGCTTGCCCAGTCTCCATACATCGAACATAACATCCCGGACATTACCATGTATTATGCGCGCGACGGGATCATAAACACGATAATACCCGGTATTACGTTCGTAACTTAAAAAGATAACTTTCTTTCCTCTCTCGCCTTTCCCCCGCTGAGCCTTAACCTTCATCACTGCAGCACACCCTGTGGGTCGAAGGTGATGTAGGTATGGTTTCCGGCGGTGAATGACTTCGAAAGGGGACTTACCCTTAAAGGGTCCTTTGGCTATCGGGAGGAGGTTGTTAATATAAGTGGCGTTTCTTTCCATCTCCGTCCAAAACTTTGGAGGGAGCTCAGCATCGCTGAGCATCGCCCTTGCAGGCCCACCATTGGTTTGGTGGGACCTCTCTATCTTTGAGACTGCCTGTTTCTCCGCGGTTGGAGCCTCAATTAAGATAGGCTGATTAACATTAACCCATTCCTGAAAGGTATCATATCGACCATATTCTTGGTCACAGGTAATAAATTTGACTTTCCGGTTTGTATGTCTTTCGAAAAAAGCAACTGCCTTAATAAAACACGGAAAAAAATTCATTCTTATGACGTAAATAATAGTCGAGCTCGAAATTTGAAGCGAGACATTTGACCGTGAAATTGTATCGCTTACCATCCCATGAAATCGTATTCCACCATCCTTGTGTGTCCATTGAGATATGAACACCGGAATGACGTTCAACAATGTGATGGTTTTTGCGGAAATGAGGTGCTTTCTTTATCTTATTCCTTAAACAATACTCGCACTTCATGATCCTTTCTCGCCATCCTACCCCTACTATCTTCACCCCCATATCGTGAGCAATTCTTTCCATAGCCTTCACCCCTCTATGTTTACACATTCGGTGGAAGACGGTGGCGTGTATATGCTCACTATGTGTGGGTCGGACAACAGGATTCAATGCTTTTGACATTCGGCAACCAACATCATGTTCTTGAGTTCGTGAGGTGTGCGAACATACATCATTTGGCATGACCAAGCAACAAGCCAAACTCTGTGAACAATTCTCACCCTTTTCCGTATTTGTTTCGCAAGACAACGGGACATATGATTTACTGTCGCGACACCCCTCACGTAAACATGGGACATCATCGCAACATACATCATTGTACACGGGAAGGGTTGTTGATTGTGTAGGACAGCGAGGGGGAAGTCAGAATGTGACGGTAGAGGATGATGATCTCTCTATTTCTACTTTCACATTCTGCTTTTCAAGAGGGACTGGTTCGTATCGTTGGTTTGGGTCTAGAGGGGGCATGCCCGGGGGATCAAAGACGAACAGGTTGTTGGGCAAAGATCTGCCTCTAGGTAGAATCTGTTTCTCATCGATATGGATTGGGGACTTGAGCACAAGCACTTGGTTGTTTTGATGGACTACTGCCAGTCCTTGTTTCAGCCAAGCCGAAGTGGCGACTAAACCGTAACTCAAATGAGGTATGTCGTGTGTGAATCACACACCTGAACTGGTTCTCCGTTTGCTCCAGAAAGTTGCATGAAGACTTTCCCTTTGTACTCCGTCTTAATACTCCCTTTCGCAATTTTGAACTTTTGAGGGTTATGCTTCAACCTCGAATACATCCTTATGGGGTGATTGGGACTCACTAGCCCCACTATCGTCTACCCACACCATCCCCGCCATAGTTTTTTCTGGTGTCTCTCCCTCATCTCCCTCGCTCTCATGATTCATTATGGCGCAATCTTTCTCAGATGGGGGTGAGATGTTTGAGGTGGGGTTGGACGATGTGCTAGGTCTTGATGGAGTGATATCTCGTATGTTCTCCTCCTCTATCCCTATCCTTTGCCAGTATTCCCGGTATTCCAGTAATCGAGTTCTGAGATGAGGAAATGCCGCGACGAGCCCTCTCGCAAAAGGGTTGTTCCATTTATGGGCCATAGAGATAACGAAACATTCAATATCCACGTAGAATTCAAGATAGAAATCGTTAACTTCCCCGTCTCTTCCGGTAATAAGAGAACCCCTCACCTCTATCTCTCTAGCACCCTCTGCTAACGCACTGAACAGTCTATGTATCTCTCCAATAGATGGTATCTCTCCATTTCCCCCCTTTATCACCATCTTCCCCTCATCCCATCTCCATGCAACTGTGGGGTCTCGCCTAACCCTTTCTCTCTCTAACTCTCTCTCCCTTTCCTCGTACAACTCACTAGGTGCAAGGCGTGGTGAAGGTCTCTCTAAATCTCTCTCTTTCCCCTCGTACAACTCGCTAGTGCAAGGCGTGGTGAAGGGGAATGCGTGATACGACGATCAGACAATTGGCGTGCTCTTTTGTTCTCCCCATCTTCTCCCCCTGCCTCATCCTCACCGCTCTTACTCATCTCTTTCTTAGAGTTTGAGCGTTGTACAGATGATGCAGTGGAAGAAGAGGAAGACTTTTGAGGAGTAGCATAAGAGATGGTTTCGTCATCGTCTTCGTCTGTCATCGCCTCCCCCTCACCTCTCTCTCTTCCTTGGTTGTTTCCCGCTACTGCAGCCTCAACGTTCTTACTCGTTTCAATGTTTGAGTCAGAACGTTGTACAGTTGAAGTAGGGAGATTATGTCTTGTGAAAGAAGATGATGAAGCGCTAGAACTATGAGAAGAGGCGTGTCTAGGTGGTGATGTGTGTGAGGAAAATGACGTGAGAGGATCAGACTGAACAGGGGGGGATATTTCATCTGTCCTAATCCACTGACGTATAATGCAGTCCATAGGGGCCACCATTAACCCGGAATGCCATGGTGTACCCCCCGCATTCAGCTGTGCCCTTATTACTGCTAATAAGTCTTCCCTATTTCGCTCACAGCTGATATGGTGGGAACAAAAATCACAGTCCCGTTTTTCCATCCTCTGGGCACATTCGCCACCTGACTTGGTTTTGCCTCGGGCGGCCCCTAGTTTCCATGAACAACGTATATTGTTTGAGGTGAACCCTTCACATTGTTTCGAATTTGAAACAATGGTCGCACTTCCCCTCATGGGGTGTGCCCACAGATTGAGCAACGGTCCATCGTCCTCTCGTAAGTGAAAATAAATAGAATTCCGGGACTTCATTGGGACCTTCCTGTATCCTCCCTTGACACGGCAAAGCCCCCATCCCTCCTCCATAGGGTATATTACCCCAAGAGGTGTGGGGTCGCCCACCATGTCAACCGAATGGACGAAACGGTTGTCTTTCAGGAGAGGAATAAAAGGAGTAGATCGAGGGACACGAGGGGGAGCAGACATATCTTGTGAGTGCGTGTTGCTCTTTTCTTTCTTGTCCTCCAATTCTGATGTGTGGGGTGGCGGTGGTTGTTGTTCAAAAGAGGAAGTGGGTGGGTTGCTGTCGAGTGAGGGATTTGGTTCCTCTTCGTCCGTTTCCTCTCTCTTCATCACATTTATACTTAACATATGATTGATATACCCTATTTCCCCTACTCCCTCCTCACCTCCATCCTCATCATGAGTACTAGACTCTTCGTCTGAATCATGAGCTTCTGACTCCTCCTCTTCTTCTTCAGAACTACCAGAAGAAGAGGAGTCAGAACCTCCTGCGTTCAGACTAATCGTCTTTGTCTTTGCTGTTTTCTTCTTGATGAAGTCAGATGATTTCAACTTCCTTTTCTCCTTCCCTACCTCTTTCTTCTGTCGCCTCATCTTCCTCTTCCCTTTACTGCCCTCCTTATTATTATCTATCCTAGTCAGACTCAGCTCTCCTACTCCTTTTGCTAAGTTGACTATTCTTGCTGCCTTCTTCCTTATGGGGCAATTCACCGGGACATGTCCGTCTCGAGGGAAGATTACAGGGGACAATGCAAACCGAAAGGGAACAGAAACCGCCCCCTGACGAGTAAAGTTTCTTCATTTTGTTTTTGGATTCCTCTGTTTGAGCAACCTGTTCAATTACTTTTACAAAGGATTCCCAACCCGGTCGTTCCTCCGGAAGAAGGCTGGTAACCTTGTTGCGAAAACTATCGAACTCAGTCAGGTGTTCTATCTTTTTCATGACCATTTCTATCTTTACTAGTTCTGGGTATGGGACTTTCATGACTGACTCTTGATCAGCAATATTGCTGTGAAAGAGGGTCAACTAGGGTCTTACGACGCTTGAACCTTTTTGGGTAAGAAAGGTCAAGGAAGTCTTGTCTTTCTTTCCATTTAACAAGATCAAGACCTCCGTATCTCTTTCTCAGTGCCATGAAACATTCGACTCCATCTGACCCCGCTGTTCTGATCACAGACATAGCTTCCTTGTCCTTACAGCAGGACTGAATTAAAAGAGCAAAGATAAATCGGTTGTGTTTCAGTTTATCTCTTTCTTCAACCTGGTAGTACTTAGTTGTAGCAAAAGATGCAATAAGGGGGTTTGGTCTAGATGCGGTAGTTAGTATAGGGACCGAACTCTCCTCAGGCTCTTTATGCTCAGTAGTTTCTGTGGAGGGAGAAGGATCAGGCAAAGTAGAACTAGTTCTAACGTCTTGTTCCTTTTTGACAGGTAAGGCAGAACTGGAGGGAGCTGGTAGGTTCTTTCTTTACAGCTGCAGACGGTGCAGGAGCACGCCGCCGCCGTGCTGCGGCTGCCCACCGCCGCGGGCACGCGCGCGGCGGCCGGCACACCCCTGGCGCGCCCCGACGTCCTGGCCCGCAAGGCCGCCCCCGCGCCCCCGACGCCCGTGGCGCGGCCGAGCACCCCCGTACCCGAGGTGTACCAAGCCAGCGAGCCCCTGGACAAGTACTTTGCGCCCGAACCGGCCCCCCTGCAGCAGCAGTGGCTCTCGCTGGGCCGCCTCGAACGCCCCCTCAAGTCCCGCCGGCTGAACTGAACTAGGCCCTGCTCGGCTGCTCGCCCCCCTCCGGCGAGCCCCGCGCGCGGCCTTGTCCGTGTCTTAAGATCAGTACGTCGTCTTCGCCTGCTTGTTAGGACAGCCACCCGGCGGCCCGTCGGCTCTACAGTTGGCCAGAGTTTTGGTTTATTAAAAGCCAAACGTTGGACTCGCTACACTAAACTGCTACTGGCAGCGGTCGTGCCGTGCGAGCTGCTATGGCAAGCTTTCTGCCAACCCAGCCGGCCGTTTAGAATTTGCAGCAGACCGCGCGGACTGTGTTGGGCAGTGTGCTGTCCCTTCCGACCTAGGCAGCCCGGGCCCTGACGCCAGTGCCTTGGCCACGGGAGCACTGGGTCTTAGAATCGCGAGGCTTGGGTTGCAGTGGCCGCAGAGCAAAGACCAGGACCAGCTGGCTCTCTCCTTGGCGATTGCTGTACGGCACACCATACATCGAACAGTAGCCCGTACTTGTTTATTCGGATCAAGGCTAGCGCGGCGTGCGCTACGCGCTGGCTCTGGCTCCGTAGGTGCGGGCACCGCACTAGGGGAGAGAGAGAGAGCGCGAGAGCGAAAGAGAGAGAGAGCGAGAGAGAAAGAGAGAGAGAGAGGGAGCGCAAGAGAGCCAGGCGTGGTCAGGGGAAGGGGCAGAGAGGGCTGGTGGCTGACACTAGGCACAGGACGGCGGGAGCGTGTCCGGCAGGTGCGCGGGCGCCAGCGCGCTGCCGAGCGCAAAGTGGGCGCAGAGTACGGTCGGGGGCAGGGCCCAGCTACTCAGGTCCTGGTCAAAAGAGGCGGCCTGGAAGAAGAGGGCCCGGGCGTCCGTCGCCGCGCCGACCTGCCAGGTAGCCAGCGGCTGGTTAAAGCTGGTCGCCCCGCTAAAGGTGGCGGCTAGGTTTTCGACGCGCCGCACGTCCCAGCTGGCCAGGGGCTGGTTGAAGGCCGTGCGTCCAGGAAGGCGCCCGACAGGTCCGTCACCCGGTCGGTGCGCCACGCGTCCGGCGGCTGGTTAAAGGCGGATGCCTGGGCGAAGACGGCGCGCAGCGACGTCACGCCCGGCAGGCGCCACTGGCCGACCACCGGCGAGTTAAAAGAAGTAGCCCCCGCAAAGGAGTGGTCCAGGGACCTCACCTCGCCCAGGCCCAGCGGGGGCTCGGCCGGCAGGCTCGTCAGGCGCCGGCAGCCCCGGAAGTGGCTGCCCCAGGCGGGGTGTAGGCTGACGCCCCCCCAGCTCGTGATGGCTACCAGGGACTCGCGCGTCGCTGCCTCGGCGTCCTGCATGGTCCAGCTTGCCCAGGCGCGCCCGCGTCGTGGCGTAGTAGCGGCCGGCGGTGGGGAAAACACGCTCGCAGCCGGTCGGGTAGCGCCCGCACTCGAGGACCTGGCCATCGCTCCAGGCGATGGACGCTCCGGGGGCCAGGGGGTAGGCCGGGAGGCGCAGCACTTGGCCGGCGGCCACCTCCCACACGGAACGGAACACGGGGGAGGAAGGCTCCTGGCCCGCGGGGGGCTCGGTCGCGCTGGTGGTCGTGGTCGTCGCCGGCGCGGGGGGCTCGGTCGCGCTGGTGGTCGTGGTCGTCGCCGGCGCGGGCGGCTCGGTGGCGGGGGGCTCGGTCGCGCTGGTGGTCGTGATCGTCGCCGGCGCGGGCGGCTCGGTGGCGGGGGGCTCGGTCGCGCTGGTGGTCGTGGTCGTGGTCGGCGCGGGGGGCTCGGTGGCGGGGGGCTCGGTCGCGCCGGTCGTCGTGGTCGTGGTCGGCGCGGGGGGCTCGGTCGCGCTGGTGGTCGTGGTCGGCGCGGGCGGCTCGGTGGCGGGGGGCTCGGTCGCGCCGGTCGTCGTGGTCGTGGTCGGCGCGGGCGGCTCGGTCGCGCCGGTCGTCGTGGTCGTCGTCGTGGTCGTGGTCGTCGGCGGCGGCGCGGGGGGCTCGGTCGCGCTGGTTGTCGTGGTCGTCGTCGTGGTAGAGGGTGCAGAGCTCAGCGGAGGCGGCCGGGTGGTGGTGGTCGTGGTCGTAGCGGCCCGCCCGGGCGGGACTGCCCGGGTCGCGCCCGGGGGAGAAGAAGAAGCGGCAGTAGGGAAGAAGAGGGCAAAGTCCGCGGGCGAGACTAGGGCGCGCCCTTCCGATACTACCAGTAGGCTCAGCAGGCCGCACAGCCAGCTAGCGCGCGGCATGAGGCTTGCGGTGGCGTGGGGCGAGGGGAGGTTGCTAGAGGGTGAGAGAGGGCTGCTTCCGAGTCTGCGGGGGAGGGGGCACGTGTTGCCACCGCGCCGACTCCTGTGCTTCTTTGAACCAGGTACTGCTTCGAACCAGCCAGACAGCGGCGAGGGCCCGTGCGGCGAGGGGGGGCAAAGGGCGGGAGGGGGGGCGGGCGGGCACGGGGTGCACGAGGGCGGGGAGAGGAAGAAGAACAGCCTACGGGAGGAGGGGGCGGCAGGGAGTCTCTTCTGCCTCGCTCTCGCGCAGCCCCTTCTCCTCCCCCCCGGGCCCCCCGCGGCCCGGCGGGCGTGCGCCTGCCGTTGGGGCGGGAGCCGCGCCGCGCCGTTTGGCGGTCGCCGTCAGGACGGGAGACGGCCGCACGCAGGGTTCGCCGCTAGCACCGCACGGAAGTGAGGAGTATGTCCCCTGCACGCGGCGGGCGTGGTAGGAAGGAGACCTGCCCCTCCTGCCTCGGGGGAAGGGGAGTGCGCGCGCCCCCCGGCCTTTTTGCTGACTGGCAGGGTGTTTGTCCCCCCGTGCCCCCCGGCCTGCCGCCTAGTGGCGTGCCCGGCAGCTCCGCTTCCTCCGGCCCAGCCAGCAGCCGCCAGCGCCCACGCAGGCACCGCCGAGCAGGGCCAGGACGTACCAGGCGGGCGAGAGCGGCGGGTCGTCGGCCGCACGGGTCGGCCGGGGCCCGGGCCCAGGACGCCGGCCGGTAGTGCGTGGCGCTGGCATTGTGCAGCAGCGCCTCGCCCACGCGCGCCCAGGCCACCAGGGCGACGGCGGGCCCCGTCATCAACGTCGTGCCCGACACGTGCCGGTTGTAGCGCGCGGGCGTGGCCAGCCCCGTGGCCGAACAACTGTCGCTGAGCCAGAGGCCGCGCGTCCGTCGCGTATTGAGCCAAGCCAGCGCGGCCAGCGCCCGGCCGCGCAGGTCCCCGCCCGGGTCCCCGCCCGGGTCCGGGCGGGCGCGCACCAGCACCGCTACGGCGTACACGTACACGCTGGCCAGGCTGGTCTCGTCGGGGCTGTGCGGGTCGTTCACGAGGTTGCCAAAGGCGCCCGTCGGGCGCTGGTAGCGGGACAGCGTGACGAGGTCCTGGTGCAGCCACTCGGTCGCCCGGCCGTCGTTGGTGCGCACCACGTAGCGGGCCAGCGCCAGCAGCGCCCAGGCGTGGGCCCTGCCCCATTTCACGCCGTTGGTGGCGCCCGTGGTGGCGCAGCGCCCGCGCCACCACAGCCCGTCCGCCGGGTCGACGAACGCCTGCCTGGCCTGGGCCAGCATGGCCCCGGCTTCGTCGGGATAGTCGGCCAGCAGCGGCGCGCCCGCCATGTACACGTCGTCTAGCCACAGCCACCGCCGGCACCTGCGCCCGCGGCTGCGCCCAAAGTTCCGGACCAGGAGGCCCGTCCAGTTCGTGTGCCGGGGCCAGTGCCGCACGCCACGGAGGGCGGCGCAGTACACGTCCTGTGCACCCTCGACGTCGCGGAACAGGCTCCCAAACAGGCCTAGCCGGTCTCCGGCGGTCCACAGGAAAGCCACCGGGAAGTGATGCTTTAGCCACCAACCCGGCTGCCCGGGCGCCAGGGCTTGGGCGCGGAGCAGGCTGGCGACGGCCGGGGCCGCGTCCCACGGCGGGTTCCGTAACGCCTCCAACGCTACGGCCGACTCGTAGTTCCAGCCGTAGTAGCCCGTCCAGCCCGGCACTAGCAGCCGCGCTGGCAAACGCTCGCGTAACAAATCACCCAACCAGGCCACCGTGCCGCTGTCACGGAAGTGGGACACTGCCAGCCAAGCGCAAAGCAGCATCTGCCGCCCTAGCCGCACGTAGTTCCGTTCTGCACTGGTGTCAGGCCAGGGAGAGGGGGAAAGGCCTGCTTTCCCCCTACTGCCACCGCCGCGGGCTGGCTCGTAGACCCGAGGGCGGGGAGGGAGCAGGGAAAGGAAGGGCAGAGTTTTCGCGCCAGCCGTCCACGCGCGCGCTCCTGCTCTGGCCCCCTCCCCACCGCCGCCGGGCAGAAACCAAGGAACAAGGGGGGGGGGGGGGGACAGGCGGGGAGAGGACAGCGGAAGGGGGCAGAGCGGGCCGCCCGGGAACCAACAGGAAAAACGCCAGGGGTTTTATTGTACTGTCCGAGCGCCCCCCTCTCGCTACCCCTCTCCACCCCTCCTCTTCCGAAATCTCCCCTCGCGGACGCGCGCGCGAGCACCCCCCGGGCAGCAGCGCAGCCCCATGGACTTGTTGCACGAGGACTCGCGGGCGGGCTTCGAATACCGCCGGGACGTCGTCACCCGGCTGCTGTTGGCCAACTACGATAACGGTACGCGCCGCCACGACAGCGGCTACTGGGCCGACCTGCTCGTCCTGGCCTGCCACAACCGGACGCTACCCGCCGCCCAGCTGGCGACGTTGGCCGAAGAACTCCGCCGCAGCGTGGTGGTAGATTTCGTGCTAGCCAGCGTCGTCCGCCTCCTGCACTGCCAGCCCACGCTGAATGCCAGCGTGCTGGCGGACGCCTTGCTGTCCGTGCCGGGCTTGTGGTTTACGCCCGGAGACAATCGCTCGGTGTTCTGGTCAGAGAACCATCTTCTTCTTTGGTCCTCGGCGGCCCCGGTGCTGTGCAGGCTGGGCTGGGCGGCGCCCCGCTGTCCTGTCGGCTGGCGGGCACGGACGTTGGCGTACCTGCGCGAAAAGCACGCGGTCGGTTTCTATGAATTTGCTTCCGGGGTGTACTCGCCCTGGACGTTGGTCGGGCTCGTGAACTTGCACGACCTGGCGGACGACGCCGAAGTTCGCGGGCTGGCCGCGCAGTGCGCGCAGGCGCTGGTGCGGCAGCTGCGCCAGTACAGCAGCGAGGCGGGCCTGTGGGCCGTGCCGCAGATGCGGTACCAGGGACGGCACGACGCGCTGACGTGGAACCTCGTGCTGCTGAGCGGGCCGCGGCGCGACCTGTTCGGCTACTTCGCCGGGGTGTGGGACGGCCGCGCGCGCAACTTCAGCTTGTACAAGAGCACGGCGTTCGTGCTGCTGGTCACGGAGCTAGACCTGTTCGGCGGCGTGGCGGGCGGCCCGCGCCTGCTAGCCCTGGACGAACGGTTGACGATTGGCCGGCCGGCGGCCGAGCAGCGGCAGGCGCTGGCTAGCTGGGCCGCCGACGTGGGCGGGCTCGACGAGTGGGACCTGACGGCGCTGGGCTGGAGCCTGGGCGCGTACGTGGGGCCCGGGACCAGCGAGCGCACCTTCCGGCTGCTGCAGCACTGGCAGCTGTGGGACAACCACCAGTTTGTGTGGGCCAAGCCCTGGGGGCACTGGTCGGCGCACGTGATCACCAACGACGCGGGCTGGCTGCTGCGGGAAGTGACGGGGTCCTCGCTGCTGCACGCGCAGGCGGTGCTGTGGCGCCGCGGCAACGCGTCCCTAGGTTCCTTCCAGCACTACCACCCACTATACCAATAGCACCACCTTTACCTACGATTGAAGAGAAAAAAGAACTGAAAGAAAATTACAGAGACTTGTTGTGGTATGGTAATTATGATATCATAAGGGACGACAGCAAGGAACACGAACTAGGAATAAATGAAAGCCGATATGCGGTAAGGATTAACGGCAACTTCCGATCATTCACGATGCGCGACGTGATAAGATTTATTGAGATTGTGTTGAACGACTTTGTAAAACGACAAGCACAACAAGATAAGGTTAGCCTAGGTATTGAGTTTGTTGATTACTATGGAAAAGTATCAACAGGCTTACACAAAGTTAATCAAATCTCTGTTGAAAAAGTTTTAGAAAGATTGTCAGCAATATTTCAAAGCAACGAAAGTCTTTACATGGATGAGAACGGAATAAACTTTGATAAATTAAAATTTGTATTGAAATCTGTTAAAATGCCGACGGGCGTGACAAGGCTACAGGTTTTGAACAAATTGGATATATACAGAAAGAAAGGAGTAATCTGTATTACAAACAGCGATAACTTATGCTTAGCACGAGCAATCGTTGTAGTCAAAGCAAAAATTGAAAAACATCCAAAATTCAAGACAATACTAATGGGAAAAAGAAGGATACAGCAGGAAATGGCAGAGACTTTACACGATGAAGCGAAAGTCATTAAGGATGTGTGTGGGATACCAGAAATTAATACATTTGCTAATCACATTAAATACAATCTGGTTATTGTTGAATTCCCTGACAAAATCATTTATAACAGAACTACTTGATGCGAACGGAGAACGGCTGACTAACCTTTACATTCTAAAGACTGAAGGACATTACGATGCCATAACTAACATGAAGTCTATGATAGGAAAAAAGAATTTCTGTGAGTTATGTCTAAGAGGTTATATGGAAAGACACGCCTGTGAAGCCAGTATCTGTGAAACCAACGGATGTAAGGGAATAAATGACAAGAGCCAGTGGAAAGAATGTGAGAAGTGTAATAGAAAGTTTCCAAACACTGAATGCTTTAATAATCACAGGACGACAAACTGCGATGTTAAAGCGAAATGTAAATCGTGCGGTCTTAATTACAGAAAGAAGGATGAGCACAAATGCGGATATGCGAAATGCCGAAATTGCAAACTAGTGAAACCGCTTGAACACCAATGTATAGTCCAAAAAGAAATCTTACCGCCGTCAGAGCAATACATATTCTTTGACTTCGAAGCGACACAGGACACAGGCGAGCACATTGTTAATCATGCGGAAAGCCAGTATTACGATGGAAGGGGCCCCGCCCCTTTCCAAACCCTTGACAAAAAAGGTGGGGGTATGGTAGGGGGTGAAACCCCCTCCCCTATTATACATAAGAACATTCAAGATTTCTGTAATTGGGCTTTTGACACTAAACACAGCGGATTTACATTTATCGCGCACAATGCCCGCGGTTATGATTGTCAGTTTATTCTTAAGTGGTTGGTTGATAATGGACAAACTCCATTTGTAATCTATGAAGGTGGAAAGATTATGATGATGACACTTAAGAAGTATCGCTTTATAGACAGCCTAAGTTTTCTTACGATGCCATTGTCAGACTTTCCAAAGACATTCGGACTTACGGAACTTAAGAAAGGTTTCTTCCCGCACTTCTTCAATACTGCGAAAAATAGAAACTATGTTGGTGTAATGCCACATAAGAAACATTACGGCTACGATACGATGCGAGGAGATAAACGAAAGGAATTTCTTGAATGGTATGACGAACAAGTGAAAGCACATAACCACTTTGATATGGCGAAGGAAATCGCAGAGTATTGTCATTCAGATGTTGATATACTGAGGAAGGGTTGTATAGATTTTAGAAACCAGTTTCTAGAGTTTGGTATTGACCCTTTTCAATATACAGCTATTGCGAGTTGTGTTATGGCTTTGTATCGTGCTAAGTTTATGCCAGAGAATTCAATTGCGATATTGAAAGCGGAAAGCAAAGCAGGATGACTTCTAGGGCTTGTGTAGAATGGTTAGCATACAGAAGCATGTTAGACAAAACCGATATTAAACACGCATTCAACGGAGGTGAAAAAATGTTTCAACTCGGGCAATCTCGTGTGTATGTAGATGGCTGGGATGAGAAAAACAAAACCGCTTATGAGTTTACGGGTGTCATTGGCACGGATGTGATAAGTGTTGGAATAGCAATGCTTTGAATGTGAAGAAAAATAAGACAATGGGCGAACTATACAAGGAAACAATGAGAAGAGAAAAACAACTTAACGAACAAGCAAAAGTAATAAGTATCTGGGAGTGCGAATGGAGCCTGATGAAAACCAGTGAAAGACTGGCAGAGGATACAAACGAACGAATTACTGAACAAGAAGGACTAAACCCACGAGAGGCAATGTTTGGAGGTAGAGTGAATGCTTTGAAATTATATTGGAAATCACGACATGATAATGAGTATGCGAAATATATTGACATATGCTCACTTTATCCGACCGTGATGTATTACGACCTTTATCCAAGCGGACACCATATAATTATTAGACAAACAATGAGGAGGAAAGAAAAAATATGAAAAATAAATTATAAACAGAGAATATTTCGGAGTGGCTAAGGTTAAGATGCTACCACCTAGAGGCTTACTACACCCAGTCTTACCGAAGGCGGACAGAGGTAAGATGATGTATTACTTATGCGATAAGTGCGGAATGACTGAGCAACATGGAGAATGTAAGCACACAGATAAAGAACGAGCAATAACAGGCACATGGGCAACTCCAGAAATTTACAAGGCCTTAGACAAAGGGTATAAGTTGATAAAAGTATATGAAGTATGGCATTGGAAAGAACAAAGCAGTAGCCTATTCAAAGAATACATAAAGACATTCTTGAAAGTAAAACAAGAGTCCAGCGGATATCCCGCGAGATGTAATACGGAAGCAGAAAAACAAAATTACATAAAAAGCATGGAAGTTAAAATGGGTGTAAAGATGGATGAAAGCAAAATATTCAAAAACGAAGGACGGCGAGCAGTGGCTAAGTTGTGCTTGAACTCTTTATGGGGTAAGTTTGGACAGAAACAAAATAAAACACAGAACAAAATGATAAAGGATAAAGATACCTTATACAAACTATTGAACGATAAATCAGTGGATAATATAAATATTAACATAATTAACGACCAAATTGTAGAAGCCAGTTATGACTTAAAACAGGATGCGGTGAGCGACCCGATTGAAACAAATATTGTGGTTGCTTTATTTACCACATGCCATGCGAGAATGAGACTTTACAATATGATGGACAGATTAGGCAATAGGATATTGTATCATGCCACAGACAGCGTAATATATACAACTAACAAAGAAATTAATGAGGCAGATGTAGAGACAGGCGATTTACTGGGAGATTGGACTGATGAATTGAAAGGAGCAAAAATAAAAACCTTTGTGGGAGGAGGGCCGAAATGTTATGGATACTTATTAGATAATGGTAAAGCCAGTATGAAAGTAAAAGGATTTAGTATGAACTATGAAACAAAAAAAGCATTGAATTTATCGAATATGTTAAGTGTAATAAGTTGTGGGCTTGGTATTACGAACACTGAATTATTTGAGAATGGCAAAAATGAACTGGCTGAATTGTTGGGGACTGATGAAGAATTACGGATTGCTAAGCGAATTGAGAAATCTGGAAAAGTAGTTATAATAGAAAACAACAAGATAACGCGAGATAAACAAAAGAAAAAAATAACAAGCGAATACTTAGAAAAGATATTTAGTTTTACATATACGAAAAGACAAGTTATCGGAATTGTAGAGAATGCGATTGAAACTAGACCTTTTGGATATTAATGATATTTGAGAATTGCGCTTCGTGCTACGCACTCTCGCTATGGATTCAACTTGTTGAATCTATATTCTCAAACATCGTCAGCCATTAAAGTATAAAACGATGTTTTGTGATGACGAAGTCAGAACAAAATATCAAATAATTAATTTTTTTCCATACAATTTTTTACCACTCTATATAGACAGATGACCACCCTCACCAGACTATCTGAAAAATTTGGACGACTTTCAATTGAGAAGAAGAAGGAATTCTTTTCTGTAAGATATGTTCAACAGATGATTGACGAAGAAATTAAGGCAATTGAAAAAAGTAGAGAAGGCAAGCCAAAGGATACTTTTCCATTTGGTAAATATCGCGGTAAGAAAATTCAAGATGTTGCAACTATTGATAAGCCATACCTTGAATGGGTAATGAAACAGCCGTGGTTTGAGAAATTTGCAGACATTAAAAGTGAAGTAAAAAAATATTTATAATAAAATAAAATTAAATCTTTATATATAAGATCGCCGACCTGAGCACCAAACAGGACTACTTGAACGAAATTGAAAAATGGAACCTTGATGGCTCTATTAAAAAGCCAACAATTAAATGGACTAAGCCTGATATTGTTTCTTTCTATGAGCAATACAAACCCCGCGATGACAACGTGAAAGTGGTTATACCATTGGAAGCCATAATAGATAACTCCAACGTAGTTGAAGACTCCAACAAAGTTGAAGATGTGTCCTTCGGACAACATGCGACCTTCGGTCAGCAAGAAGAGAGCACTCCTTTTAAAGCGAGTGATTTAAAAGAGACAGGTATATCGGAAATAAAAGCAAATGTAGGAGAAGAGATAGCGACGGCTACATCCGTAGGTGATAAAGAGACTGCTATAGAATGTACAGAAGAAGGATGTATATTAAGGAAAGCGAGCGATGTTATTCGTGTTGTAAAAGAAAAATACAAAAAAATAAAGTAAATGATATTTTGTTCTGACTTAGTCATCACAAAACATCGTCTTTCGTTTTATTTTTTTTCATTTTACATTTCACGATGTTTGTTTAGAAAAATCTACGATTTTCTTTTCAGACCCGATTCGACTTCGTCGAATCTACAACGTCTTCAACAAATATCTATTGGTCCTCTATAAAGTTAGCAATAACATTAATATTTCCACCACCACCTGCCGACACCGATTTGTGTGTGAATGTCAAAACATCGTTCGGTGTTAATTGGATATCATAAGTTCTTAGATTAATCTGCTGAGTAGATCCAGCATTAGCATAAATCTTAAAAATTGTTGTTCCGTTTGCGATAGCAGTTGCTTTTGTGTCTGTATCTACAATTGAAGTTTTGGCATCAACATCAGCAAAACCCGCCCCTGTCAGTGTTCCGTTCAACACCATTCTGACGACATTAGCCGTAGTATCTTCATTAGTAATACTTATCAACGAAGGAAAGACATTTGAATTGTTGGTTAGGCTATTATTGAATAGTGCTTTATTCCTGATACTTAAAATGGGGCTTTCAGTTATATTACCTGCTTCACTACCTTCCGCCGTATTTGTAATACTTGTATTAATAGTGTTGGTGCCTTCAACAAACAAACTACAACTGGCTGTCTTCAGTCTTTGTATTCCAACTCCAACATTATTATTAATAATTCGTGCTGCAAATGGTAATGTAGTATTCCGCAGACTGACACCTGTGTTGTCAGTTGCATACTTAATCGTATGGACTAACTGAAATTCACCTGTCTTCGGATTTTCAATAGAAAACTTAATAGCACCAAAACCTAAGTATTGAAATTGAATTTGAAATACATTTCCCTTTGTCCAGTCTAATACAGGCATATCTACTGTTCCGTCGCACGGGTCATCCCAGTACGCTTGATAAAATGCGTTTGGGGTTCCTCCTATACAATGTAGAATAATCATTCCTTCATCTCTAGTTTTGTAAAAGTAGAAACCATTAGATAAATCGTTATCTCCGATACCTATCCACGAATAATAATCTTCGGTTTCGTCTGTTGTCCTAAAGCAGTGAAGCGGGCTACAACACCCATACCAGTGCGATATTTTATTTTTCTTTTGCTTATCATACTAGCATCAGCGGTAGCATTAGCAGTCGTTTTTAATTCCGCCATATTATTCAGAAATGAAACACTCGCCTTTGTTTCTGTTATTGTCCATATTCGTGTATTAATGGTATATGGAAAGATTTCCTGTAATACTGGTGTTAAGGAACTGGTTAGGGTTTCACCAAAAGCGGTCTTCATATGATTAGTTTCAATGTGCCCGTCATATCCAACTTTGACATTTACAAACTTTTCGTCTGGATTTTGTGCGATTAAATTTCTTTGGTGAGACATCTCTTGTATATAAACAAAAAAAATATTTTTTATTTTCTTTTTATGTTTCTTTTTTAACTCATCATAATTTCAATTCCCTTAACAACAACAGTCCTCTGAAGAATATCATAAGTATAATAATTCAATTGCTTCGCACCTGTCGCACTCCATTCATACCGCCGTTCTGTGTCCAAGGATAGACCTGCCACTTCATAACCCTCTTCTTCTCTCTTGTCATAAAGCGGGCGGTTGTGATCCCAGAAATCAACATGGAACCAGTTATATTTATACACATTAGAGTTCAAAATAGCAGAGCCCTTAACCTTTTCCTTCAATAGCATATAGTCTTCATCACGCTCGCATTTGATATCAAACTGCTGGATTCTATTGCTATCCAAAGTAGTATAATAATCAGTAATCTTATCTTGTGCTCGGTTATCGCAATCAAATGCGGTGTTTGAAGTTTCAGTATTATTAAAAGCGCTAGTGTAAATTCGGCGAATTCTCTCACCCTGCGAGCGGTTCATCTTCAAAACAAATGACTGAGTTCCCGCCGCGAGATTAGTTTTCCAAGAGATATGGTATTCAGTCTTAAACGAAAATCCTTCACCAGCAATCTTTTGTTGAACACCCAAGATAACATTCGGGTCGGTTTCAACAGCGAGAAATAAGTTAAGGTTGGTAATATTTGCGGATTGTGCGGTGGCAGTCGCCCCTGCTGCAACACTCAAGGCATCAGTTCCATAAAATACGGTTTTCTGTGTTCCCTCCCACACAATCCTCAGATCAAGAATTTCATCAAAGCCGATAGTCTTATCAATTTCAAAAATGGTTCCAAAAAGCATGCCTAGAGGAATAGACACATTGATAACGGGAGTAGGTGTGTTACTGCCTCCTCCTTCAAAATACTTCGCCTCCTCATAAGCAACATTAACTACACTGGGAGCACCAGTTCCATTCGCAATAAATGCGTCATTATGACGGCGGGCTGTGATAGGCGGTTGTGCTACATAATTTAGAATTCTATTTTCAAGGGTTGAAAACATTTCATTTACACGAGCAAGAATGTTGGCTGATTGGTCTGCCGCCTTTGTATCACCAATTGCTGTGAAATTAGTCTTACCATCATCGAGTTGAAAGGCATAAGCATCATCAATTGCTCCTCTTGCGGCAGGCGTTGCTTGAATTTCATTCGGGGCATTGCACTTTTGAAGCATTGCCCCATAACCAAACCCAGCCCCGTGGTTTTCCAAAGCCATAAATCTATCATAAGAAATCTCAGGTTTCCAAACCATCTTAGTATAATTTCCCACATGTTGAAAATTACACAAATATTGACCGCTTCGGCTTCGCAGTTCAATCGTCGTAATCATCGGTAGGCAGTCCATAGGAATTCGGTTATACCTTCCAGCACCGCCACCCGCATCTGGTGTGTAGGTAAATCGCAACACAGACCTTGCGAGGTTCAAAGGACGAGTAGAAATTTCAAAAGTTGATTCAATTCCACCGACAGTGGTAATTGGAATTGTTGCAAGACTTTCACGGGCGGTAAGTTTGTTAAGCGAATACTTACCGCGGATAAGTTCGCTTTGGCTGTGAGTAAGTTCTCCTCCGTATTGGACAGGCATTTTTGTTTTGTTTTTGAAGTAGTGTAAGTTGATTAATACACGAAATATATTTATACAAAAAAATAACTAAGTCAAAAATAATTATCTAGATTCAATAAATTGAAAAATGAAGTAAATAAATTAAAATAATTAGTTTCACGATAAACCAGTAATGTCATAACTATTCCCAAACCATTAAGATTTATTGCTTGGTCATTTTCGTCTGTCAAGTAAAACCTGAATACATTGTTTGAACTCGCAGATAATGTCTTCCCGTATTCGCTTCCAGAGCCATCATAGATGACAGACCCAAAAGGAATTTCGTTGGCTGTGTATATTTCTTGTAGCACGTGATTATCTCCTTCATTCACCAAATCCGATTGAAGATACAGAGTTTTTTCACCAGTTAAAATAATTAGCGATTTAATAAAATCATTAGCAAAGAAATATGTTGAATTTCTATCAAAACCCATTACCTCGTGAATACGTTATCAGCATCAAATATAAACCGCGGTTGAATACCTCCGTTATTTGAAACACTGAATGTTAATTTGCCATCCTCCGCTTCCGTGTTTGTATTGTTGCTTGAGACAACATAAGTATAGTCATTCGGACTTTCTGCCGTCAATATCTCAGATAGTTTATTTTTTAAATTGTTCATTCTGTAGTTTCCCTCAGGTATCGTAATTAAAGTCTCATACCCGTCTTCGGATAATGTAAAAGTATTATATGGCGAAGCCACAGAGTAATACGATTTCGGCACATAAATATGAAGAATTTTACAATGTGTGGGATTGTCTAGCCCCTTCATATTGACTTCGTGTGTAAAGTCGCTGTCTGTTCCCGTTATTCTATTTTTACTATTTATGTAGTAAATGGAACTTGAACGACCGCCTTTGTACTCCATGATATTTTGAATTACGCTTCGTGCTCCGCACTCTCGCTTATTCTAAACATCGTTTTTTTCTTTTTCAAAAAAATTAATGCTTATTGTAATCCTTAAAAGTGCGTAGCCCCCGATGTTTGTTGAAGACGAAGTCTGAAACAAATATCAAATGTATGTATCAAAATGACCATACCCATTCTGTGCTTTTAATTTTTCCGCTTCTTCTTCTTTTAGGTCTGTGAAACCACTGGCAAATTTGAATTTAATACCTTTTGCCCGCTCCATTAAAAACCTCATACTATGCCAACCACACGTGTCTGATGTGTCTGATTGTTGTTTTACTTGATTAACCTTCAATAATAAATAACTATCGGGTGGCTTTGGTCAATTTGTCTTTTCATTTGTTGTTGAAAGTCTTCCGTCGGCTCGTAAAGTGCTAAAGGGTCATACACTTCAACACTCCTGTCTTTATCCAGACTTACCCATATAGCAATCCAATGAGACCCTGCTTGCTTGTGATTGTCAAAATTCATAATAAATCCGTATCGCTTTCTGCTTTCGGGCTTTAGTTGGTAGATTTCATCACTGGCTATTGCTCCGAGATACCATCCATATTTTTTCATTACATCATCTATTTCATTAGTCATTAAACCGCGACCCGCTCCAGTTTGTTCGTCTTGCTCTTGCTCTGTCTGTGGTTGCTCTGGCTCTGGTTGCTGTGGCTCCTCTGGTGGTGTTTGGTCTGGCTGTGGTTGCTGTGGCTTAGGCTGTGGCTCTGGTTGCTGTGGTTGCTGTTGCTCTGGTTGCTGTTGCTCTGGTTGCTGTTCATTTCTATATTTATTTATAAGAGCATTAACATAATCTTTTTTTCTCATTGAATGAACCCATTCTTTTCGTGATAAATACTTTTTAATGTTTTTTTACGGAAAACACTTTATTAATCAAATCTTCTAAACCAGTTCCAGTTTGTAAGCCCAAATATTCTGCGAGTTTCTTTTTTACTTCGTCCTTCTTTTGTCCTACATCTATTTTATGTTCTACAATTTTGTCTATTATCCATGATGCTCTTTGGTTCCAACCTTTAACATCGTGGCCTTCATTTTTAAGTTTTTCCTTTAATGCTTCACCAAGAATTTTAATAGTAAGTTTTTTCTCAACATTACTATTTGACAAACCATTCTTTAACATTGCTTTGTATTTAGCATCCTCTAGTTGGTTTCCAATATTTTTATTCAATGCTTCTTGTGCTTCTAGCGCTTTTTTCATTTGGTGTATTGTCATTTTCTGTTCTTGAAATTGTTTTATGCTTTCTGCTATATTTTGTATTTTAGAAGGTTGCCAATTATCTATATCTTCTTTAGTAAAAACTCCCGAATTTATGATTGATTTTTTATTTTCTTCAAATTCTTTATTCGGTTTAATTTTTACCTCTGGCTGTTCCTGTTGTTCTTGTGGTTGCCCCTGCTGTGGTGGCATAATATATTGATATTGCGGTAATGCTTGTATCCTATTTTTTCTGTCTTCTTCATATTTTACATCTTCTATGAGTTTTTGCTCCCTTCTTAGTTCTGGCTTTTTGTTCTTGTCGTTCCTTGATATCGGATAGTTCATTGCGGTGTATCCTTGCTAACTCATCCTGCCTTTCCTTAGCATCTGCTATGTCTTTTCTTTTTTGCCTCTTCTTTTCTTCTTCAGCATCAACTCGTGCTTTTTTCTCTTTTTGGTCTATCTCATCAATCTTTTCGTATTTCTCCTTTCTGAGTTTGTCTAAGTGGTCATTAATGGCTGTTCTCGTATTTTGTTCAATCTCAGACAAACTCTGGACTTTTCGCAAGTCTTCCTTCTTTGTTTTTTTCTTTGCTTTTGGTCTGCTCAAGTATTTCATAAAAAGTTTAACAATTTGAAGTGTGCTCATATCATTTGTCTTTTTACCGAAATTAAGATAATATTTTTTACCCTTCTGGATAATATATGGTTTCCCGCTTTTATTCCTATAAACCCGCGGGGGTCTTAATTTCTGTTTCTTTGATATTTTAGAATTGCGCTTCATGCTTCGCATTCTCGCTTATTCTAAAACATCGATTTTTTATTTTAGGAAAAAATAATGGTCATCGATGTTTGTTCTGCTCGAAGGGCGAACTATCGCGAAGCGATAATGTGATGACGAAGTCAGAACAAAATATCAAAAATATCTTTAACACTAGACACAACACATGTGTTGTGTCGTTTGTCCGCAAGCGGACTAAAACTTGAGTGCTCCTCGCCCTTTCTGCTTACCATACCCCAGTCTTGATGCTACAGCACCAACACTACCTGCGTAAGGTACCCCAACGCTACTTAATGCTCCCGCAGTCCTAGAGATTAACTTATTATTGCGAAGAAATTTATCAACAGCCCTTGCGGTTTTGCCCACTTTTTGCCAGTTAATTTTACCGCCAGCCTGCCCCTTGCCCTTCTTCCGTCCAGTTTTCTTTTTACCTCCAGCCATGTTGGTGCTTGATTTAATAGTTCGTTTGCCGATTGTTGGAATGACTTCAACACGAGTTGTCTTTACTACCATTATACTATAGAAATGTTTAAAAAATCTTTCAGCAAAAAAAAAAGAAAAAATATTTATTAATTCTAAAAATATTATTTAAATCTTTGTGAGAAACTTTCGGAGATTGAAAATCTCCAATAGCCTATCGCATGCGATATTAGGCAAAGTTTTTTCTTAACTCGTCATCAACACTTGAGACATAAAGAAAATTAAATCGTTCCTTTGTAGCCTCGTGATATTTTTGGAGAAAGTAATCAAAGTCAAAAGATAAGTCTAAGTGTTTATACACGAGTTCCATTTTATCCTGAGACTGGCCCGGAAAGATTAATAAATAGTCTAATTGCTTAATGGCTTCTGGCCGTAGGTCGTTTAAATACTGGCTTGACATAATCACCTTTGATTTATAGTGTCTGTTCTTTTTTGACAAATCACTTACGGACTTGTCTCTTAATCCACTCCCTAAATCATCCAAAACAAAAACAACCTCTGGAGAAATATACTTGCTGGGTCGTTCTTTTGTTCTGTAGTTTTCTTTTTTTCTTCCTTTCCAAAGTATAAAAATTGTGGTCTCTCTATTTCCTCTTTGTCCTGTTTTACTTCTCCTTCGTGTTGCTCGTCCTGTCTGTTCAGTTTGTCTAACTCATAATCAATGACATTTACACCATCTGATTTAAGAAAGGTATATATTGCCATCGGGTTGCCTCTGTTCTTAAAGTGCTTTACCATTGCTTTATAAATGTAGTCCTTGTGTATCGTTGAAGCAATAATTACAATACGGGTTTTTCTGTCTGTCGTCCGTTTCAGTATTTCAAAGAGTGCTGTTGTTTTCCCGATCTTCTTACGGGCAAGTAGAAATATGTTGGCATACGGCTCATTAAATAATTTATAACCTTTTGCTTTTTTATTTCCATCACCCTCTTGTTTTACTGGCTTCACCTTGACATTGTTGATCTTCATCATGATATTTTAGAATTGCGCTTCGTGCTGTCGCACTCTCTCTTATTCTAAAACATCGTTTTTTCTTTATGGTTTAAAATAAATTGGTGTTCGATGTTTATCAACAAACGGGAGTTGCGGTAGCAACGAGAGTGTAGTTGATAAATATCATTATCATCCTAAGAACTCTAAGCATATGACAATTCGGCCCGCTAAATTTCCTGTATCAATATTTCCGCTGTCGGTTTCAAGGACTTTAAATGTATATTGTCCGTCAGTCCATCCTACAACACCCAAATTATAACAGAGGTTTGAAATGTTTGCTGTGGTGCTGTCCGCAAATGTTTCAATAATTCCAATTCTATCCATGTAAAGAATTCTGGTTTTTGTCTCTGTCTGGTCGTTCATATAGTGGATAAATTTTACATTCATTTTGGTGGGTGTGAATGACGTTTGGATATTTTTATTAAATGTTTTGCTTCCTCCAGCAAAATGATTGCTCAGAAAAATAATCTTTTGGTATTTGTGCTCCGTCATTCTATACAAAGATTTTATAAAAATCTTTGAGCAGAAATATACAAATGTTAATAATATTATTGTTTGTGTGGTCTGTGTTAGGTCGGACGACCTGCGACTTTTACTCACGGGTAGGCGAAAAAAAGAATGAGAGTTGTGCTTATTGTATAAAGCAAGGGGTAGATACAGGATTTAAGTGTGTTTTCATAAATAACGGAAATAATATGTGTCGTAGTTTTGATGAGGCTTTGCCTTTAATGTGTGCTGGCGATAATAGATGGTATATGACACATACCTATGAATGCTCACTTCTTACTTGAAGAAGGTGATGGAAGGCAAATTCCTATGAGTAAAGTCAAAATACCGACATAAGTATTAGCAACCTCGCACGGCAAGTTCTTTTCAGATAGCCTTAGGATACAAAGGGTTATAATGGCGATAATGATACCCATTTGAAATAAGTATTTAATAAGTCTGCTGTCTGTCGGTCTGTCTTTTATACAACAACAATTCCAGTTATCTTCCAATTCATGCTCTACTTTTTTTTCCTCATTCTTCAATGAAATGTCTAAAACTCTATTTTTCAACTCTGGTGTTAGTTCGCCGTCTATTTCAATGACTGCCGGTGGGGGGTGTAATCTAGGAGGCATTAGTAGAAAATACGACTGCTCGGATTTCTGCTAATTGATTTGCTTGGTCTTGTAGATTCATAAGATTTTTATTTTCTTTTTCTAAATTAATCACCTTTCTCTGATAATTGTTGAACCGCTTTAATTAACGGGGCAATAAACTCGGAATAACCTATACCATAACCGACATCACCACTATCAATACATTTAACATCTTCTGGATTAACACTCACACCTTTCAATTCGTATTCCGCTTTTTGTTTCGGACACGGAACCATAATTGTTTCTTTTATAAAACCACCAAAATCTAGCATATCCATTTCTGTTAGTATTTCTTCTAATTCTTGTGCTATTAAGCCAGTCCTACATTTCTTTTTGTCATCAATCATACGATAGCAGACTGGATTTAACTTATTAATAAAATCTAAGCCTAAGCATTGCTTTATATCTTCTTTTTTTCTCCTATCTGAATATTGAATTGGATTAGACAATACCCATAATTGTCCATCACTTGCTTTCAAAGACATTAAAGCGGTATTTGAACCATTCTCCCATATGAACCCACTCGTTGAAGAACCATTCACTCTAAATCTAATAGCATAAGAAGTTAATCCTCCGCCTACTCCTCCTGCTGGTGCTGTTCCTGTTCCGCT
The DNA here is from genome assembly GCA_019918135.1 of Paulinella micropora. NCBI lineage: Eukaryota > Cercozoa > Imbricatea > Euglyphida > Paulinellidae > Paulinella > Paulinella micropora. The sequence goes on from WBZZ01003200.1 coordinate 98,950, forward strand.
TAATGCTTTATTTGCCCCAGACTGGCTCATATAAATCCCCCAATTTGAATCTCCAATGTCCCACATAAATATTCCTCTCGCATTCGTCCCGTCTGTTTGTCCTTGAATTGCTATTTTCGCCCCATTAGTTGATGCTAATGCCGTTGTTAGTGTGCCTGTGTATGTAATCCCCGCATTTGCTGTTATTAATCCGCTCGCTGTTAATGTTGTTCCTGTCAACCCTGCATTTGCTGTTATTAATCCACTCGCTGTTAATGTGGTTGTTGATATCCCCGCACTAGCCGTTATTAACCCTTTTGTCCATAAAGTCCCGTTTGCCCCATTTAATGACATTAACAATTGCTCATTAGAATTTTCCCACACAAAACCATCCACCAAAGCAAAACCAGACCTAAATCTTACAGCAAAGCCTGAAATATCGTTTCCAGCAACCGCAGACCCTCCAGATAGACTTTTACCTGCCCCTGATTGAGCCATATAAATTCCTCATCCTGCGTTGTCTGTATCCCACAGAAATATGCCCTGTCCATTTCCTCCATCTACTTTATTTTGAATAGATAACTTACAACCGCTATCTGCCGTTATTAATCCGCTCGCCGTTAGTGTCGTCGTTGATATCCCCGCAGTTGAAGTTATTGTTGTTCCAGTTATTGTTCCGCCATTTGTTATGTTGTTTGAGTTCATATCTAAGGCACCATAAAACCGCATACCCCCAGCATTGTTGAAACGGACAATGTCAGACGAAGCACTTTTATTGTCCAAAAGTTTTGAAATATAAAGTCCCGCACCTTTTACATCAAATGCTACATTGGTAAATACATAGCCTCTTTCGTTCGCGGTTCCGCTTGTAGCAGTATTTAGAGTAAATAAGAAATACTGATAATCTCCTGATGTCTGTGAAAAGAATATATCTCCTCCATTTTGGTTTAATATCCTCGCCTCATTATATGTAATATTTCCGCCATTAGTGATAGTTTGATTATTAAAATCGGCGTTGTTCGTTAAAGTTAGATATTTTATCGTAGTGCTCGTCCCGTTGAATGTTTTACTTCCTGTTATGGTTTGGTCTGTTGTTAGTTTTACATTTTGTCCGTCCAATGTATCCGCATACCCTTTTGTCGCTCCGTCCGTCGCTAATGTCGGAGTTCCAAGGTTGGCTATTTTGCTACTATTACAATCTAGCCCCGAAGCATTTACCCAACCGACAATCGTCCCGTCAATAATAAAACTTATTTTTTTCGCAGAAATTTCAAAGTTGTAATATGTTGCAGTTTTCATATCCAAACTAGCAATTGACCCGATATTACTGGTAGAATTGAAAACGATGAATGTGCCCTTTGTTGTTGAATTGATTGAATTTCCAGTAATTTCAACACCACTGCTATATGTCTTAATTCCTGCTATGGTTTGGTTTCCTATTAGTTTCACATTTTGCCCGTCTAATGTATCCACATAACTTTTGTTTGCTCCGTCTGTTGTTGCTGATGGAGTGGCTAAGTTTGTTATTTTGTTGTTATTCAAACTTAATGTTGTTCCAGTTGCGGTAATAATTAAAGTATTACCTGAATATAACTCAACATACGAACCCGTTATTTGTATTGGATACCAAGTCGCTGTTGCCGTTTTTTGTGCTGCAATCATTCCTATTTTTGTATCAAAGGCTATACCAATGCCGTCAAAAGAAGCAGGATTGGATGAACCACTTACTTCTAAAGTTGATATAAATTTTTTATTCCCCGCTATGGTTTGGTCTCCTGTTAGTTTAACGACAGAAGTGTCAAGAGTAGAAACATCAACACCATCAACCAAATTCACATTTGTTATGCTTTGGCTTTTCATATCAATACCCGCACTAGCATTTATTATACTGCTAAATGTTTTTATTCCTCCTATGGTTTGGTCTCCTGTTAGTTTGACCACTGAACCATCAACTGCGAGATTAGTGAGATTAATTCCATTATACGTAGAAGCCCCCGAAATAGCATAGCCATTCATATTTAGTCCTCCCGTCATACTAGCAGTTCCGTCTAATCTAAGAAAGGGTGGTGTGGTGTTTCTCCATTGCCCCGTGCTATACATAATCAGTTGGTTATCTGCTGGAAAGCCTGTTATCGTCACATCGCTATGTGAGTCTATACTTCCAGCTGCCGACACCTTATTATTATTATCATTATGCTAAAATATCCATTCATCAACACCTTTGTCATTTAGTAAATTAACTCCTGTTATATTCTTCATTCCCATACTAATATTGCCTGTTTCATCAACATTTCTCGGAAATGTTTTATTTACCCAGTTTATTGAGTTATATGTTAGACAACTATTCATCGCCACTGGTTCTGTAATGACTACATCTGAAAGTGTATCAATTGAACCAAGGGCTGTATTCTTCCATTTGCCTTCTACATCGTTGTAAGTTAAGTATTGACCGCTCACTTGTGCAAATATGTTTGTGTCTATCAAATTATATAAACTGGTTTGGTGCGGATTGGAAGTATTGCTTCTGTGTTGAGTTGAGGCTTTGACTTCGTCATTATCCCTTACTCGTTGCTCTGTGTAGTATAAATTTTTTCCTTCTTTGATGTCTATCGTTGATTTGGTGGATAATCTCGTATCAAATCGGCCGTCAGTGTAATAAAGATTTATGGGATCTGCATCTTCTGGCACTCTGTCTGTATTCAGACCGACTATCTTTGTGTTGGTAAGGTCTAAGTTAAGTATGTTTAGACTATCAACAGCCAACTCATTAAGGCCAAGTAAGGATTTATATTGCGACATTGATATATATTATTTATTTATTTATTTATTTAAAAAATACTAAAATATATTAATCTTAGTATAAATGCAGTCTCCAGAAGCAAGTCGCAAGAATTGGGGTAAGGCTGTGGAAAGTATTAAGAGTAAGAAACAGCAAAAGATTGAAATAGCAAAAGAGAAATTAGCAAAGTGTAGAAAGGCTTATGTAGGCGATGATGAAGAGATGGAGGAAAAGATAAACCGCATGGCGGAAATGGGTGTTGCTAATGATATCATTAATGGAAAGGACCAAGATGATACACCAGAAGAAAGCAGTGATAGCGATGAAGAATGTGATTTACTGATATCATTGCTGAAAAGATGGCTAAGATAAAAATAAGAAGAAAGAAAGCGGAAGCAAAGAAGAAAGTAAATAAAAAGCCTGTGCGTGAGCCTGAACCTGATGAGAGCGAAAGCGAAAGTGAAGAACGTGAAGAAGAACCAGTAAAGAAAGGTAAGGGTAAAAAGTCTAGCAGTGTAAGTGTAAAAGTTTATAATCAATCTTCTGGTGGTGCTAAGAAAGAAAAAAATAATGATGATGTCTCAAGGATGTTTCTAAAGTTTTAAAAGTTTGAAATCAATAATTCTCTTACTGCTTTTCTGTCAGAACCATTTAATGAATATGTTGCCTTCACTTTCCTTATCTTAAAGTCTTTAAAGATGTGTTTTATTTTTTTTGAATAGTTATAAGATAAAAACAAATTTACCTTTTATTCCTTTTACAGCATTAAATATTTCTTCTGGTGCTACATAATGATTATATCCCCATCCTTTTTTTTCACCTTCTTCATATGGTGGATCTAGATAGAAAAATGTGTCTGGTGTGTCGTATTTTTTTATCACTGCTTTAAAATCCTTGTTTAATACTATAGTGTCTTTCAATCTATCTTTTAATTTTTCAATGTTTTTCTTAAAATTATCTCTTGAAGCATGGCGACTATAATCTCTTTGATCGACGAAAGAATTTCTTTTTCCGCCGAATGAATTGAATGATAAATATAAATTTCTGTAAAGTCTCATACTCGGTTCTTTGAATTTAGTTTTCTTAAGTTTTTCAAATTTGCTCCTTGAAGGCGTAAAATCATATTTATTAATTGTTTCTGCTGGCACTTTCTTCATATCTTTCCATATGTGATAAATATCTTTATCCAAATCATGGATGACTTCTAAATCGGTTGGTTCTTTTTTTCTAAATATACTTCCAGCACCAACGAAAGGTTCAACATGAATTTTGTGAGTTGGTATTAATGGAGCAATTACTTTTTTTAGAAAATGTTTTCCTCCTACCCCAGGAAAAAATGACATAGTATATAATATGGATAATAAACATACTCCACAAGAAGAAACTCCTGAGCAGACAGAGCGGAAAGAAAAACTTGAAGAAGTGGCCGAGATACATTTTCAATCAAAGCCAGCTAAGATATGGAACACGATAACCTCACCAGAAGCAAAACCACTAAGTCAAGTATTTATTGATTTAATGGATATGTCAAAGGTTGCAACAAAGAAAGGTAATGCTAACTATAATTTTGGATTAGTTGCTATTGCTGTATATAGCCGTCGTGGGTGGATTGAGCCAGTCAAAAATAAAACAACTGGTTATGTCTTAGAAGGGTTAAAAAAAATATTTACTAAAAAAGTTCCTGAAAGAATTACTTCAGATAATGGTGGTGAATTCAAAGGACAAGTGGCTGAATATTTCAGACAAAATAATATTGAACATAGGCCTGTCCAAGTAGGCGATCACAGAACAATGGGTATAATTGATAGGTTTATTAGAACAATACGAAATGAATTAAACTTAATATGGGAATTTAATGAAAATTTTCAATGGGTTCCTATTATTCATGAGGTTGTTGATGCTTATAATAAAACATATCATACAACAATTAAAGCAGTTCCGATTAATGTTTTTGAAGGGACTGAAAAAAACACTCAAGAAATATACAGAAATCCTTTAATTAATGAATTCCCTAAGGGTACAAGAGTAAGAAAAGAATTAGAAAGAACTATTTTTTCTAAAGGGGACAAGCAATTCAGTAAAACTATATTTAAGGTTAAGGGCCGTAAAGGCTTCAAAGTTATACTATCTGAAGAAGACTTAGTCCGACCGTCAGAATTATTAAAGACTAATGTTGAAGAGCACCATAAAGAAGAAGAACCGAAGGAGCAGTTATCGGAAAAAGTAAAACAAATTACAAAAGAGAAAAAAAAAATTAATTTATTAAAATCATTGGATGTAAAACCGGAAAACATACGGAGCAGTGCTAGAATCAAAAAGAAAGTTGAAAAGTTAGACTTGTGAGTTTTTCTTTCTTTTGTCTGCTTATAAATAGGAAGACGAAATAATGAACAACGGCTCTTAGTGTGGTTAAAAACACTTCCCCACCAGACACCTAGGCGTTACCGCTAAAAAGCCCCCGTGTGGCTTTTTTACATGGACAACTTTTTGCTTTTTGTGTAAAGTAGTCCATAGTGTGCGAAATAAGAGAGATTTTAATGAAACTGTTGTTTTGAACTTAGAAAGAATAGGTAGACGAAATAATGAATAACGGCTCTTAGTGTGGTTTCTGTAGAGAAACTGCACTGAAAAAGTGTGCCGAAGTGGCACCCTATACTACTTTTCTGGCCTAAAAGTTTCCGGCGAGAAACCTTGGACAGGGCCGGCAGAGAGAGAAAATGTTGCTGATCAACGTTTCTGCCGGCCCTGGCGCAGTTGCGGGGCATTTCAGCATTTGCGCATTCCCTTACCGCAAAGCAACGCTCGCTTTTGCATCTCTCTGTCCTCTCTCTGTCCTCTCCTCTCTGTCCACTCCCCCCCCCCCCCCCTCTCTCTCCCTCTCTCCCCTCTCTCTGTTTCTCTCTCTCTCTGTTTCTTTCTTTCTCTCTCTCTCTCTCTCTCTCTCTCTCTCTCTCTCTCTCTCTCGCTCTCTCGAACTCTCTTTTCTGTGAATTTGATAATAAGCAAATTACACAGACTTAAACGAATTCCCAAAACGAGAAACTGGAAAATATACCAGGAATGATCATGATGCAGGAATGGTTGAATGTATGAATGTATGAATGTTTGTATGTCTACACTTATGTATGTATGTCACATTGTATGTATGTATGTATGTATGTTTGTATGTACTTATGTATGTATGTATGTATGTACATAAATAAGTTTAAATCAATTGTCGATAGGCCTAATAAAACAAAGTGCCATTTTTGTCCTAGTGGGATAATCTATTGCCTTTTTGTCCCAATCCACACAAGGAAAAGTGACATTTGTTAATCCACACAACTAGGGTGATCACAGTCGGTGGTGCCACCAGCGGGGTTATATGCATTTTTGTGGTCACCGGTGCTACCAGCTGGCTGACTGTGAAAGTGTCTGCTTTTGCGGTGACAGATGGCTTACACAATGGTGACACGTGGGAGGCGAACGACAAAATTGGACTCGCTGACGCACAAAATTGGGCCGGCGTATTCATCACTGCAGAATCAGAGGGCGTTCGCCGGGCGTGCGCCGGACCGGCTCAGGAGACGGCCTCACACATTCCCGAGTCCAGCCAATCCAAGAAATGATCGTGATACAGTGGCACAATCCCTTGCTCTCGGTGGGAGCAAAAAAAGGTTTGACGACGGAAGGCAGCGTGAGAGACGGCGTGGTACCGAACCATCCATTGCTACACCAAGAAGAAGAGGAAGATGACAAGGAGTTGGAGGAAGACATCGACATCGTGGGCTTTGCAAAAGACAGCAAGCAAGACGAGGAGCCTGGGAAAGATATCGACATCGTGAGCTTCAGAGAAGACAACAAGCAAGTCGAGGAGCCCAGTCCCAAGCGCAGGAAAGTGGAGTTCGTTGGTCCTACACTCAAGTGCCTTGCTCTGCAGCGCTGTGCCGAGGAGGAGTCGAAGCAGCACGGCTTCGACGAGCCAGCGATCTGGGTACAATGGGAAAAGAAGGACAGACGCAGCAACAGGAAGAGAAAGTCGTGGGGCTGGAGCCGCTATCTGCCGTGCTGACGTGGATGGACGATGAAGGGCCTATCAATGCCAAGTGGTGGCGGGAGGTAATCGGGAAGGAGGTGTTGGGCACAGACAAAACGTACGTGCCTGAAGGAGACGCCAGCTCGGTGGCAGATGCGAGTGGCAAGGTTTCCGGCCTGTCACTGTCATCGACCGTCGTGCAGCGTTTCCGGCACAAGCAGCAGTACGCTTGTCTGGCCTTTGCCTTATTCAACCTCACCAACGCCCCGCATCGCTACAAGAAAAGGATGAAGCGCAAGTTTCGCGAGTCGGTTGCCAGCATGCCTGTCTTCAGGAGATTTCTCGTGTGACTACAAGAGACTGGGTACTCGTTGGTTACCTGTGGCGAGGCAGAGCAGCGCAAGTCAGTCAACTGGCTACTCGAGCAGCACCAAGGGCTGGCTGTCATCTGTTTCGACGGACATGCCTACGGCTTCGACTTTGCGCGCAGATTGATCTTTGACGGAGCTAGCGAGTATGCTGTGCAGCTGGACAAGAAGACGCTCGAGGTCTACGGATTCAGGCCTGGACTTGTCTATGAGTATATTTCCGTAGTACCTCGTATTCATTAAAGGTCCTGACCTCAGAGTTGTACAATATTCATAAAAATAAGTCTGGGCCTTTTGTCAAAGCTTAGCCTCCTATAAGGGTCTAATAGGTTGCAAAAGGCCCGGAAGGTTAAAAAAAGAGGGAGCAGGTGGGTGCACCGGAACCCCCTACTAAACTAACCAGTGGCGGTCGCCACTTAGCCGTTTGGTAGTGGGCACAGGTGTGCCACCCCTCGCCTGAAAAATTAGTCTGGGCCTTTTGTCAAAGGTTAGCATCCTATAAGGGTCTAATAGGTTGCAAAAGGCCCGGATGGTTAAAAAAAGAGGGAACGGGTGGGCACCGGAACCCCCTACTAAACTGATCAGCGGCGGTCGCCACTTAGCAGTTTGGTAGTGGATACGGGTGTGCCACCCCCTCGCCTGAAAAAAAAGTCAGGGCCTTTTGTAAGAACTTCGCCTTCTATAAGGGTCTGACCGGTGACAAAGGGCCCGGAAAGGAAAAAACTACGGGAATAACGGTGGTTCAAAAAATTGGGGGGAAATGGCGGGAAAAGCCTCTTAGCCGTTTGCTAGTGGGATGCGGGTTGGTGTCCCACCCCTCACCTGAAAAAAATTAGTCTGGGCCATTTGTGGGAGCTTAGCCTCCTATAAGGGTCCAATAAGCTACAAAAGGCCCGGAATGTTACAAAAAAAGAGGCAGGAGGTGGGAGCACCGGAACCCCCTACTAAACGGCTAAGTGGCGGTCGCCACTTAGCCGTTCGGTAGTGGGCACGGGTGTGCCACCTCTTGCCTGAAAAATTAGTCTGGGCCTTTTGTGAGAGATTCGCCTCCTATAAGGACCTGACCGGTGACGAATGGCCCGGAAGGTAAAAAATGACGGGAATAGCGGCGGTCGCCACTTAGCAGTTTGGTAGTGGGCACGGGTGTGTGCCACCTGTGGCTTGAAAAAATGGTCTGGGCCTTTTGTGAGAGATTCGTCTCCTATAAGGACCTGACCGGTGACGAATGGCTCGGAGGGTAAAAAACTACAGAAATAACGGAGGTGCGCCACTTAGCGCCACCCGTCGCCTGAAAAATCGAAGTGTGGGCCTTTTGTGAGAGATCGGCCTTCTATAGGGAGCTGATCAGTGACGAATGGCCCGGGAGGGTGAAAGAACGACGGGAATAGCAGACTTGGCCGCATTTTACGGCAAGTGGCGGAGGGTGCCACCCGTAGCCTGAAAAAACAAATTCTGGGCCATTTGTCAAAAATCCTGTCGCTAAGGTTGAATTTTTTACAAATGGCACGGAAAATTTTTTAAAAACGGCGCTTGCCACCCGTAGCCTGAAAAAAATTCTGGGCCATTTGTTAAAAATCCTGTCGCTAAGGTTGAATTTTTGACGAATGGCCCGGAAAATTTTTTAAAAGGAAAAAAGCACCGGTGGGGCGGGTGGCTCACCGCCCCTTATTTGCCGCGGCTGGCCCGGGGGGGTGTCGGTGTATATATAGGCTAGCAGGAACCGCCCTTGTGGGTTTCGTTTTCTTTCTGTCGTTTGCTGGAGGCTGCCTCTGCACGTCTATTCTTCTTTTAGTTTTTAATCAGATGTGTTGACGAACGAGCCGCTCGACGCTCGCTCTGAAAGCGGCGAGTTCGCGGTTGTGCGCTCGGACCTGCTCGCGCAGATGAGCGTGGGCCAGCGGCGTGTGCTGCGCTCTCAGGCTCTCCAGTGTCTCTGGTGTCACGTACTCGTTGTCTTCAACAGCCCACGGTGCAAGGAGCGAATCGTCTACCCATATTCTGACAAGCTCAGGATCCTCCACGGGGTTGAGGTCTTCGCCTTCGCCCATCCAAAACAAGGCGCCCTCTCGCAGCTCGTAGCGAAATTGCGTTCTGGCCATGGGAAGCACGAGCGACTTCCATGTTGCTATTTGCTGCTCATCCGATGACAGTGAAAGCCACCTGTCGGGTTCAAGATCGTTCACCACACAGGGTGCCAGGTACTCTCTGCAGATTTGTGTTACTCCCAGTGGCAAAAGAGTAGACAACAGCCAGAGGCCAAGATTCTGAGCGGCCACTGCGCGCGCGGTGGCGTCAAAAGTACCGAAGGTGGGACAAGCGATGAACAGGTCCAGCCTCAACCAGGGCTGAGGTCCGCGGCTCCACACACCCGAATCGCCTGCGCAGACTTTTGCGGCTCGCGTGTCGTCGTATTCGTACTCGTCATCGAAGGGCTGGTACGGCGGCGCCGTGTCCCCTGTCAAGGGCAGTGCAAGCGCCATCTTGTCCAGTCGGCGCCGCTTGGCCTGCCGGGTCTCGACTCGGTCATGTGCTCGTGCAAACATTGGTGGCGGTCGGAAATTTTTGTGCTTCCCAGGTCGGTGCTCGATGGGATTTTGAGGGCGGTCTTGTTGGCACCGCCCGTTACTCGGCTATGACTTAGGTTGAGGTCGCGACCCGCGCCGGTTGGCTGGTTCAGGCACGTATTGCGTTTTTGTCCTGCCAGTGATATGGCCGAAATTAGGTGATACTGACAAAAAAGGCGCTGATACGGGAAAAGGCAGTGATACGAGCCAAAAAGGCAGTGATATGAGGAAAAAATAATTGTCGCCAGACTGTGCCAGCGGGTGCCTCGACCTCGACCTCAGCAGACCATTTGTCGGGTCTGACCAGCTCAGACTTGGGTTCCAAGCGAACCCAAGAAATGGTTTGCAGCCGGAACTAGGCCTTTGCCAATTTTGCCCTTGGTCCGCAAAACCCGTGAAATTTTTTGCCAAATTTTTCGACTAAATTTTTATTGGATGTCTGTTATGGTAGGTACAAGTGCGCCATGTTGACTCTGTTCGAACGGGGGGACCCGGCCAAGCTGTCCCGGCTGGAGGAGAACAAGCGCCTCGTCCCGGCCTACAAACAATTCTTGACGAGACTGCACTCGGCCTGCAATGCCGACGGTGGGCTGGCGGTCACGTACACCTACGGCAAAGACGGCAAAGGCGGCCGGCTGTACGCGGACCGTGGCTACCAGGACGCGCCCAAGGCCCTGCGCAGACTGTGTCTCGAAGACTGGCACTGGCAATTTGATATCACAAACTCGGTGCCCTTCTTTCTCTGGTACCTGGTCTGCGAGCTGCCGTGTGCCCGCGACACCCTGGGCGACAAGGTCTCGGCCCTGCAAGAGTATGTGGAGCGACGCGAAGAGGTGCCCAGGCGAGTACAAGAGGAGCTGAAGGTGGACAGGGAGGGCGTGAAGGAGGCCATGCTCAAAATCACGCATGGCGGCGTCAAGCTGGGGCCTTCAATGACTACCCCACGACACGGGCCTACCGAGCGGCGGTCCAGGAGCCTCCAAATTTTTGGGCACGTCTTACTACAAGCGTCTTTGGAAAGCCTGTGACAAGAAGGGCGAGACAGAGGAGGTTTTACGCTCGGCGACTCTCTACGGCAAGCTGGGCCGCTTCGTGCATTACCTGGCCACACGGTACGAAGCCACGACCATGCGGACGGCTATCAGGTTCTTCGAGGAAAAGGGCTGCGACGTCGTCTGCCTGGTGCACGACGAAGTCATTATTGCGGATCGGGAAAACAAGCTACCGGAGGACAAGGGCGCAGTGGTGCGCGAGCTGAATGCCTACCTCCGAGAAAACGCCGTCTACCCTGGAGTGCAGACTAGCAAGGCCGGCGCCAAGTACATGAACGTGGCCGGGCGGCGCGTGGAAGTGCCCTGTCTCGTGCCTCCCACCGACATCGGCTGGTCTGTGGCGCAGATGACGGCCCAGCCCGGCGACTTGGATTCGGTCCTGCTACCAGCCAGCAGCTCCAGCTGTACCAATGCCCGGGTCTACGCAAGGCCGGACGACATGGCCGTGACGGAGAGCGGACGACCCGTGCTGCACCCGCTCTCGTTTGATAAGCATCGCATGCAGTACCTCAACGCCTGGACAGGGATGGGCAAAACCTACACTGCCTTTGAGTACATCTACCAACTGCGCCGAGAGAACCCCGAAGTCAGGATCCTGTGGATCACAGGGCGGCGGACCCAGGCTACCAGCGGCGGCGGCGGCCTGCGGCTCCATTGCCGCGCGTGGCAGCAAGCAGAAGACCTGAAGCGTTACTGCGAAGACAAGCTGAAAGCAGCAGAGGCCGAGGACAACATCCGGGTTCTGCAAGGCATGATCGACGACACGGTCATTTACTATGAAAAAGCGTGTCTACTAAAGCGTACTTCGATCTGTACGATTCTAAAATCGTCTTCTGCCAGTACGAATCTCTGTGGCGAATACAGAGCAAAGAGAAGGGTAGCGGTGGGCTGCCCTTCATTCGACAGTACGACTTGTGCGTGTTTGATGAGTTCATACTGATTTGTGATCAGTCTATGAGCGAGAAGACCAACCGAGACAACCTGCGGGCGAACGACGGAATCTGGCTGGACGTCTGCGAACGAGCGGAGCGCCTCTTGCTCATGGACAAGGACCTGACGGAATGTAGCAGGCTGCATGATTTCCTGTTCTGCGGCCCAGAGGAAGGGATCGCCTTCAAACGCGCGGGTCGCGGCAGCACGCCGGAGCAAGCGCAAGCACAGGTCAAGATTCATCACTACGCGTATGTGCTGCCCTCACGCCGGCTCAAGATCGTGCCCGATTACACCAGCTGGCTAGCCGCCCTGACAGGAAGCCTCAGAGACCCGAACCAGCGCAGCTGGACGTGCTTCCGCAGCCAGCGTGTGCTGGAGTCTGTTTATGACTGCCTGGTCAAGCAGGGACTCACGTTTGCGCACCTCGTGGGTGACCCGGCACCGCGCAAGGCCTACGACGAACTGGTGGAGGAAGGCAAGGCCCCGCCGCATCACACGCCGGAACTGGACCCGAAGAAGTTGTGCAGGCAGAACAGGCCCGCGGGCCCCAAAGAAAACTGGACCGACGAGCAGAAGGCTCGGTACGCCCAGGACAAGAAGATACGCAGCGAATGGATGGAGGGCGCGGCCGTGCGCATAGACGGCAGGACACCAGAGAAGACCAAACAGCGCAGCCTGGCGAACATCGACGGCTGGCTGTGCCGCGACAGCGACTGTAGCTGCCTCGACAAAGCAGACAAGAGTCACGGCGAGGGTAGAGCGGCCCGTTGCATGTTTACGACGAGCGCGGCCATGGTGGCAGTGGACGCGAAAACGCTCTTTAACCTTGTCCTGCTCAATTGCGCGGACAGAGAGGGCGGGGTGGCAGTTACCGGTCCTACCGGCCGGGGCCTGGCGCAGATGCTGATGCGGGCGCGTAACGTGGAGGCGCCCGCGGTAATCCTGGCTTATTTCGGCGAAGGGGAGCTGGACCATCTGAGATTCTACGACGAGGCCCAAGCCCGAGCAGAGGAGGCCTGGCGGCACTGCGGGCTGTTCAAGACCATCGCGCAGAACTTCGCCCTGAAGCAGAAGCAGATGGTAGAAAAGGCCGCCAAGCGAAACACTATCACTGCATGGTCGATCACGGGCAATGACCGAATGGGACCCGTGTTCACAGACGAGCATGGCCGCGTCCATCGTTCCGAGATCCCTACTTCTTTGCAGCTGCGCCTGATAGCGCGAGAGGTCGAGCACCAGCGCGACCTGGGCTTTGGCTGCTGGTGAAAGCTGTCCACCGACTTTATCATCACCCTCGACACGGCGAGGCCGCTGGAGGAGCGACTGCAAAAGCTGGCCCAGGCACGCGCATTAGCAAAAGAGATGCGGAGCGGAGCAGGAGAGGGCGAGGAGGGCGACCAGGAAGAGCAGCAGGGCGAGGAGGAGGCAAAGGGGCAACAGCCTGCGCGGATAGAGAAATTGTTGCTGCACCAGGTGTTGACCCAGCTGATTGACTGGGGAGAGAGCTTCGCCTACAATAATGTGGTGTGGCGCAAGGACGAGATGGAGAGATTCAGGGGCGTACATACACTGGAGGAGGTGCAGAAGCAAGTGGTGAATGTACTCGCGCGGTACCCGGGTTTTTTCCCTCATGCTGTCGGGCTCGAGAGCAAGGACCTGGTGCGGGACTTTGTGCGGATCAAGGACGCTCTGCCCAGGCTGGACCCGCGGGTGGCTGCCCGGGGACTGGTAGAGCTCGGCGAGCGACCGCAGATTCTCGCCACCCAAGAACATGCCACACAGCTGTTCGAGGTGGCCAAGACAGTGAGCGAGGCGCTGGGAAAGAAAGGCTTTAACGAGCTCGATGCCAGCGCGTGCGAGAAAAAGGCAGGTGATTGCGACCACGAGCCGGGCACGCACTTGGCTATCTCACACGAGCTCCTGCAAGAAAAGGACGCGGTCTGGCACCAGGCCTGCAACGACCTCTTCTATGCACAGGCAGGGATCAGGTCAGAGGACAAGGCAGCGTTCGCGAAACGCTTCAAGACCTCGCGGGCAAGATTGCAGCACGTGGTGAACAGGTTTGGCCTCTGGCTCGCGAAGGACGAAGACAAGCCAGAGAGAGAGTGAGAGAGAAAGGCGGCCCGAACAAGCGGAAATCCGCTTATGTGCTGCACAAGATGACTGGCGGCGAAAAAGCCGCAAACGGCCACACGGCCGTCTGCTTTGCCGAGCCGTTTCATGACGGACTGTACGGGGCGCACAGGCCGGCCAAAAAGCGGCAAAAGGTCACGAACGACGCGGACACACGGAGTGACACCGAACGTGCACAATCTGATTAAAAAAGGAAGTGTGCCTAAGAAAACATAGCAGAAGCAAGAGGGATTTGAACTGTGGCAATTAAATCTTGTCTGTCTCGTTTTTATGCATTGAGCCATGCAACCCGACACACACAGACTTCTACTAAAGACAACTCGCTACTATTTGTGGCCGGCTGCTTACCGGCCCGGTTCTTACTGGCAAAAGTGGCACTCGACTCGGCCGGCCCGACCCAGACAAATTGCGACTACTTGCGATGGTACCGGGACTCGTCTGGCTGTCAGGCGTGATGAACAAGCAAGAAGAAGGCTTCCTGGGTGGACGGATCTGGTGGTCTGAAAACAGAGTCTGGCACGCGCTTCTCTATTTGCTTTTCTCTGCTACGGGCAAAGGAGAATTACTGGTGACAGATGCCGTTCTGGCTACTTTCTATGGTTTCCAGCATTTTAGCAGAGAATGATTTTTTTTCTCTTGTGCCTACAAATGTAAGCACGCGCGAATGATCAAGTGCAGAGATGGCTCCGATGAGCCTGTGTGTTTCGATAAGATTTTGCAGCGCATCTCGGTCCTTGCGAGTGACCTGCCCGGTGCCAACGCGGTCGAGGTGGCCAAAGTCACTATTGCAGGCCTACCAACCGATATGTCCACTTCTGAGTTGGATGGACTCGCGGCATCGAGCTGTGCCAGCCTGTCCTCGTACCACCCCGATTATCCACTGCTTGGAGGCAGACTCGTTGCTAGCGACCTCCAAAAAAGTTGTCCGGCCACGTTCCAGGGCGCAATTTACCGTCTGCGCCTGTCGTTGGTGCCCAGCCTTTCGGTCTTTGTCGACAAGCACGGAAAGAGATTGAACGAGATGATAAGGCCCGAAATAGACCTCAATTTCGACTGCTTCGGAATTAGCATACTCAAGCAAGGATACCTCCTTCGTGACAGCGACGACAAGATTTGTGAAGTTCCGCAATACTTGTACATGCGAATCGCGGTGGCGTTGCACCACGGCCTGGGAGAAAGCGGAGACAGTGTCTTGCGCAAGATCCAGGACACTTACAATCTCTTAAGTGCTGGCCTGTACAGCCATGCTTCGCCAACCATGTTCAACGCTGGGGTTCACAGGAACCAGCAGCTGGCCTCGTGTTTCTTGTTGCCTGTCAGAGAAGACTCACTCAACGGGATCTTTGAAACCGTGAAAGAGTGTGCGGTCATTTCAAAACACGCGGGAGGCATAGGCCTGTACGCCGGAAATGTGAGAGCGGCGGGATCCAAGATTCACGGGACGGGGGGCAAAAGCGACGGGATCGTGCCTCTCTGTCGTGTTCTTAATGAAACGAGTCGTTACGCCAATGAGTCGGGACGTAGAAAAGGGGCCTTTGCTGTGTACATGCCCCCGTGGCACAAGGACATCTATGACTTCCTTACCTTGCGTCAGAATGCAGGTGCAGCGGAAATGAGAGCGCGTGACTTGTTCACTGCGCTTATGATACCAAATCTCTTTATGGAACGAGTGCGGGATGATGGTTGGTGGTCGCTGTTTTGTCCGACCGAGGTGCCGGGACTAGATGAGTGCTGGGCCAAATCATGGGAGTCTCGCTACACCCATGCCGAGAAAAGACAACAGGGCCAAAAAGTGAAAGCCCGGCACCTGTGGTCTGCTATCCTCAAATCGCAAATCGAGACAGGCACCTTGATCTTTCGGGACCACGCCAACGCGAAAAGTAATCAACAGCACTGTGGCACCGTCAAGAACTCGAACCTGTGCGCAGAGATCATGGAAGTGAGCTCGTCCGAAGAGACCGCCGTCTGTAACCTCGCGCCGCTGTGCCTGCCGCGCTTCGTCACAGAGGACAAGAAAGTCGACATCAGCCTCCTCCACTCTGTCACGCGCAGTGCGGTAATGGCATTAGACCGCATCATCGACCTGACCACTTACCCCGTCCCCGAGGCAAAAATGTCAAACTTGGAGCACAGGCCAGTTGGGTTGGGCATCTGCGGCCTGGCAGACCTGTTTATGATCTTGGGACTGCCCTTTGAGAGCCCCGAAGCCGCCGCCCTGAACGAGCGAATATCTCGTGAAATCTATTATGCGGTGCTGAGTGCCAGCGCCGAATTAGCCAGAGAAAAGGGGTGTTACCCGGAATTTGAGGGCAGTCCAGCCTCGCAAGGCAAGCTGCAGCCGGACCTCTGGGGCGTGGAGCGCTCGACTGACAGATGGGTTAAGCTCAAGGCAGACATCAAGGCCCATGGCCTGCGCAATAGTTTACTGGTAGCACTAATGCCCACGTCTAGCACCTCTCAGATACTGGGAGTGAACGAGAGTGTTGAACCAATTTTTAGCAATCTTATGGTCAGACGTACTTCGGCAGGGGAGCACACACTGCTTAATCGATATCTGGTAAGAGTACTCGAAAGCAGGGGGCTCTGGACCCCCGCGGTCAGAGAGCAGTTGTTACGCAACGATGGGTCTGCCCAGGGCATTGCAGCGATACCAGACGACATAAAACAAGTGTACAAGACCGTCTGGAAAGTGCCGATGAGGCCCAGCTGCAACTCTCTGCGCTGCGTGGTCCTTATGTGTGCCAGTCGCAGTCACTCAACGTCTACTTAGCTAACGCGACCGAGCGCAAGCTGTCCTCGTCTCATTTTTTCGCCTGGGAATCGGGCTTAAAGACCGATTGCTATTACCTTCGAACCAAGGCAGTCACTAGTGCTAGACAATCGTGTACAGGTGATGTATGTGTCATGTGTACAGTTTAATTCAACCAAATCTACAGACAAGTCAATGGCACTGGCGCCGCCCTCGCCGCTTTCGTCACCGGACAGGGACACTCCCCAAACCTCCTTTTCTGAGAGGTCCTGATCCGGGTAGGCCAAGCCGTCTTTTTGTTTGCGAACCTGCAAAACGCGCCAAGAGAGCGTGACTTTCTTGCTTTTGCTGCAGAGCGCCGTCGCTTGGATCACGCACTTCACCACGTCACCCTTTTGCAGCGTGGAGACATCTCCGCCTCCGAGGAACCGAGCTCCCGTCACGGTGACGGTCAGGCGCGGCGCCCAGGCGCGGTCGGACTTCTGGCTCGTGCGAAGCCGTGTACAGGGCTGGTAGGCAGCACGCACCTGCTCATCGCTTTTGGCCATAGGGCCCGCTCGCTTCATGGTCGGCACGATCTTATCGTGCTGTTCCACCACGATGTCTGCAACCCGGTCGTCGACGGAGCGCAGCACCTTGTAGGCCTGCAGCACCTCGACAAACTGTTGCGCGTGTTTGAAGTCGAGGTCGATCGTTGTTTTCGCCGACTTGTTGCCTTGATCGTACGTGCTCGGGTCCCAGGCCAGCTGCACGGCGGGTAGTACAAGCGTTAGGCTCTTTTCGCCTTAGCACAGGTTCGAAAAGATGCTTCCATACGCGGTCCAGGGCTGATCCGACAGGCGGAGCTTTTTCGGGTCGGTTGCCGGATCAAAGGCCCTGACCTGGTTGTTGTCTACGACGATGGGCATTGATCGAATTCTGGCTCGGATCTCTCAAAAGGAAATACGCACAATTTCTTTTAAATCTCAAACTTTAAATGGCGGCCGTTTGAAACCCGCGACGATTACTCTGTCAAAATTATGTCCTACCGCTTTCTGAGGTCGCATTCTAGCGGCACCGCTTTCCGCCGGGCACTCGACTCGCTGTCGCCTCTCCTGCTGGAGGCAAGGGTGGAAGTGACCACCGAAAAGCTTGTCCTCTGCAGTGCGGCCGACGAGCTCGTTGCCAAGTTTACGGTGCCCTTTCTCTCAGGCGCCGCAAATAACGGCGAATATGTCTCGCTCTCGTGTCCAAAATGCGTGTTTTTGCTCGATTTGAAAGAAATCCTGTGTTGGCTGAGCACGTTTCGCGAGGGCATGGCACTCGAGCTGTCCGTCGCGCTCGACAACAGGCTTTGCGTAAAATTTTGGAACGACAACAAAACGTTCCAACACTACAGCGACCTGACATCGCTGCTCGTGTCCCAAGAGGCAGCCTTCCTGCCGGCGACCGAGTGGACTGATGTCGACCGACTCGTCGAAGTCTCCGGGCCCGCGCTGAACGCCGTCATCAGGCACCATTCCAAGAGCAATTCGCACTGCCGTCTGTTCGTGGAAGGGGACAGGCTCTGCACGGAGTCCTCGCTGCGGGCAGTGGACGCAAGTCGGCTGGCACGCACTTCGCTTGGCGGCATCGCTCTGCTGGCAGAGGACAAGGAATCGCTCTTGCGAGCGGACCTGTCGAAGACACCTGCCGAGCGCGACTGTGTCTACTCACTTGAAACCTGCAAAAAGGTGCTCAAGTCATGCGCTTTTCAGGAGAAAAAGACGGGTCGAGTCTTGGTCGGCGCTGCACCGAATGTGCTGCACCTCGTCTTTAAACGGGAAGGCGGTCCATGGCTTAAGTACGCGATTCTGGCCGACGCGGATGGACCGCCACCTCCCCTGCCAGTGCTAGCGCCACTCGCCTTGACCACCGACAGCGCCGCCGAGGAGGAAGAAAAGCGCAAGGTGGTCAAGTGCAAGAAGAAGAACACGAAGCGGAAGAGAGACGAATCCCAG
>WBZZ01003200.1:122500-130000 GCA_019918135.1 Paulinella micropora
TCGAGCTCTTCAAGTTCTTCCTCTTCGTCCTCGAGCTCGTCTTCTTCTTCATCTTCATCTTCGACAGCTCGGGTCAGGCGGGTGAGGCAGGTACAAGTTTCTGCTACTTCCTCTTCGTCCTCCTCGAGCTCTTCTTCCTCTTCGTCCTCTGCTACTTCCTCTCCCGCTGCATCTGCTGCTGCATCTCCCGCTGCATCTCCGACAAAACAGCGTGGCGTTAAACAGGGCAAAGCGGAGATAACTCAGGAAGGCAAAGTCTACCTAACGAAGAAGTAAGTTTCACAAGTTCATTTGCAATTCGCAGACATAATTGCAATTCGCAAACATATTTGCGATTCGCAAAGATATTTGCAATTCGCAACCATATTTGCGATACTCACATTTATTTGCGAATTACAACTTTCTTTGCCATTGGCAAACATAATCGACATTGTAGCCTATTTTCCCCTTGTTGACGTTGTGTAGAAGTGAAAACTCTCCTTCTGCAAGGCGAGGGTCACGCTTACAGTTTGCACTTACCCAGTGGTGGGACATGGGTCGTCTTTTTGTGTTGCACACGCCAGGTGATCCAGAATGGACCAGGATGGTACCTCGTGTAGTACTTACGTCCTTGTACGCCCGAGGAAGTGCCAGAAGCAGAACCTTGCGATGCAACGTCTTACGAGTTCTTCGACTTTAATACTAAGAACAGTTCCGGTTGGCGATCGCACAAGCAGAGCGATGTGTTGTGCCCATTGAATGTGTTGTCTGGCAAACGAAAAAGGACACAAAATATGCACTTCGTCCCGACTAGCGGTAGCCAAGGTGCAGTCACTGTTGCGAAATCTATGTTTCGTCGCAAGAATGTTGTTTCTGACATTATATATTCAGATGTAATTATATTGTCTAAGGGAAAATGACAGTGGCGTGTGATTCATTTCCTGGGCAACGACTACTCATCATCGAATAGCAGCTTACCAAAAACATTTCCTGTTTTTCACTGAGCTTTTCAATCTGTTAATAGCATCAGGAACGGAAACCCCCTTTTGTTATTTACCAATGTGCGTGAACAATGTAAATCATATACAGGGATGGTGCAAGATGGAGACTTCGAGGTAGGGACAGAATTTTATGATGACGGACACTTACATCTGAACAAAGGAAAAAGATTGAATCAGGAAAGTTGGGATAGGGTACTTGCGTTAAGTCTGCGTTAATATCAGAAAGCACTTAGCTTTAACTTGCATGTTTGATGTTGATAGACCTTTGATAAGTTAAGTTCATAAATTAAAAAATGTCTTCCATTGGATTTGAAACAGCACTGGAACCGGAAGCATTTAATATATTGTGAAAAAAATAATTGAGAATCGCAACATATGTTGCGATTCACAACCAACTTTGCGAATTGCCAAATATTGTGTAATTCACAACTAATTTTGCGAATCGAAAAACATTTGTTGCGAATCGCAATTATTTCCGTAAGCGCGCAACAATGATGCGAATCGCAGAATATTTTGTGATCCGCAATATATTCTGCTAATCGCAAAATAAATCTGCGATTCGCAAATTATTTTTCGATTCGCAGATTTATTTTGCAATTCGCAAATAATTTTGCGAAAGTCCACGATTTTTGTGAATCGCACACTATTTCCGTATAGTTGGCGACTCTTTGGGAATCGAAACTTATTTTGCGGGTACGTGTCCCCGTAGTGTTCTTTTTCTGTATCACTTTCACTCTTAGTGTGTGTGCTCTTTTCGACTGTCTTCGTTTCTCAGGTTTCAGTTTCTTGGCTCTTTTCTTTCTTCACTGTTTCTTCTGTTCGTCAGTCAGCTTCGCACATTCTTTCGGTTTGTCTTCAGTGGTTGTTTTGGTTTCTTCTTTCTTTGTTTTGGGTCTCTGTCTACCCCCATCTGACACACTGCCTTCATTGTCATAATCGGTATCAGGGGTCTCATCTGAGTCTGGTTCATCAGGCAACTCCCTCTCCTCAATTTCCATTGCTTTCGCTGGATCATAAGGATATTTAACCTTTGCTTTTGCTGGGTCATCAAATGCTAGCGTAATAGACTCACCATGCTAGGCACTGATGCATTTGGCATAGTTCACTAGCTTGTAACGGAAGTCGGAATAATTCAGATTGGTACCATCCAACTGCGGGATGTACTCTTGCTTTAGGGATCTATCCGGGCTACCTAGCAAGACTATCACGCAGTATGGAAACGCACTTTAATAACTAGTATAAATAAAAGAACTTACTCTTTGACTTCCACGTCACAAACTGACTAACTTAGGTGCTGGTTTGTCGCATTTTCAGTTATCATTTGTATTATTGACTGTCGGGCCGGCCTATTGACAAATCAATTATCCAAGGGACGGTGAAATAAATTGAAATAGTAATGACCAACGCAAGCCACTTCACCAGAAGGTGGAGTCGGGGGAGTGGTACGTGAGAGGCAACAACACCACAGCAAATCATGCCGAAGCAGTTGTACGTGACTCTAAAACCAAACAGTCTGTGCCTGACCCTAATATCGGGGGTGAGCTGCGTAACGTGAAGTGGCAGGATGTTATGCGGGTGCCCACTTATTTGAACAATTTCATTACACCATATATACATTGGTGTTGCTGCCATACGTCAGAGTGTCTCTGTAGGCATAGATTCATTTATTGGACCTAGTGTTAATCTTTAGAACAGAGAAATAATCATAACTGCCAAAAAATTTTCCGTTCCAATAGCAGACGCACTCAGTTCTTGATGGAGATGATGACTAAGCAGTGCGTCGCCCGCCTGCTGGTAAAGAAGAAAGCGGTGGTGCGGGAGAAGAAGTTAGTGTGCTCGTGGTGCTGCAAAGCCTTCGTTCAAAAAGGCAGCATGTTGCGCCACATGGAGCGCACTTGCACCAACGACAGCCGGGAGCCGGGCGAGATGTTCGAGTTCAGTCGTAGTGGAGCGTCCGGAAACAATCGTAGAGTAGTTAAATCATTAAATTTATCTGCTCTACTCCTGAATTATATTAATACATTAATACTTGCTATTAATATCGTTCGGTCGTGCAGCTGCAGTATTAGTTATTAAATATCATGTGTGATTTTTTTTTCAATTACTGTCGAGTTTCCGTATTAATGTTATGCACTATAAACATTATGTTTCAAAACAGTTTACAACTTGAAATTGCTTGAAGCACATGCTGAACAAGCTGCCGGTAATATTATTTCATAAATATAGTAAGTGGTGTGTGAGTATGTATAACAACTACATGTATTATTTTTAATTAATACTGTTGAGTTTCCGTATTGCTGCACTAGACTTTATGTTTCAAAACCGGTTTTATGCTTCAACAACTTAGTGCACATGCTTAATAAGCTGCCGGTAATATTATTTTATTAATATAGCAAGTGGTGTGTGAGTATGTATAACAACTACACAATATATATTTATTACGCACTGCATATTCCTACTCTGAATCTGAGTAGTTAGCATTAGGAGTGAAAGGAGCAGGGGGTGTTGCAGGGCTGGGCGAGCGTGTTACTGCTAGAGGAGATATCCACTTATCTATCTATCTATCTATCTATCTATCTATCTATCTATCTATCTATCTATCTATCTATCTATCTCTCCATCTATCTATCTATCGTATCTATCGTATCTATCGTACCTATCCTACCTATCGTATGCATCGTATGCATCGTACCTATCGTATATATCGTATCTATCTATCTATGTACCTATCTACCTATCTATATCTATCTATCTATCTATCTATCTATCTATCTATCTATCTATCTATCTATATATATCTATTTGTCTTGACCTGAAACATTGTGGAAGTGGATACTTGGAATAATTATATAACACGATACAATATTAATACGGTGTGATGACATTATTTTAAGGTTGTATTATTGCACATCAGATAATTGGTAACTTATAAATAGAAAGACAGAAATATAGACATATCAGAAAAATGCTGATAGTTTTCAGGACGCTTGCTTCTCCAAGCTGGAGAATCCTTTGATGGAAGGAAAGGAGGAGGAGGAGGGGGAGGAGGAAGAAGAAGAAGAAGAAGAATCAGGGAGGAACCAGGCTAGATTAGAGTTGTGTATTGTATAATGCGAGTTGTATATTGTGTGATGAGGGATGGGAAAGTCAAAAGACTGTAGATAACCAGGACTCCTTATTGGGGTCTGACAAACGGAAACTGCTCACAGACCAATGTTCTGTTGATGAGTTGGATTGTATGCCGTTGCGAAAGCTCGCCTGAATACGTAGATAGGTAGGTGGGTGGGTGGGTAGGTAGGTAGGTAGGTAGGTATATAGGTATATAGGTAGATGGATGGATGGATGGATAGATACATGGATAGATAGATAGAGAGAGAGACGAGAGAGAGAGAGAGAGAGAGAGAGAGAGAGAGAAACAGAGAGAGAGAGAGAGATAGATAGATATATTACTCACCTCGTAGTCCTGTAATTCTGGTACGATTGTTATCCTTAGCTCTTTCGTCTCACCCACCTAAACGAGTCAGTAATTAACTAAGTAAGTAAGTGAGTAAGTAAGTAAGCATTTAGAAAAGAAAAGAAAAAAAAAATACTGCCTTGAGCAGTGTATGGCTGCAGCAGGCACTTTCGATTCAAAGTTATATACAATTGCCTCTCTATTTCCTCTACCTTGCCTTTTTGTCCTGTCTATTGTCATGACTATTGCCTTTCTACTTCCTTTCTGTTTTGTATTGCCTTTCTACTGCCTTTTTGTCCTGTCTAATGCCTCTCTACTGCCTTTCTGTCCTGTCTATTGCATCTCTACTGCCTTTCACCTGTCTACTGCCTTTCTACTGCTTTTGTGTATGGCCGTTCTACTGCCTTTTTGTCATCTCTACTGTTTTTGTTCTGTCTATTGCCTATCTACTGCCTTTTAGTATTGCCTCTCTACTTCCTTTTTGTACAGTCTATTGCAGTTCTACTGCCTTTTTGTCCTGTCAATTGCCTCTATTGCCTCTGTCTATTGCCTCTTTACTGCCTTTTGTCCTGTCTATTATCTGTTTATTGCCTGTTTGTCCGGTCTATTGCCTTTCTGCTGCCTTTTTGTCCTTCTCCTGTCTCTTGCATCTCTACTGCCTTCTTGTCCTGTCTATTGCCTCTCTACTGCCTCTTGGTCCTGTCTATTCAATCTCTACTGCCTTTCTGCCCTGTCTATTGCATTTCTACTGCCTTTTCGTCCACCTTGAGCAGTCCGGCGTGTATGGCTGCAGAGGACACTTTCGAGTTCCAATTATATACGTCTGTTCCGATGACCCGACCTACCATATGTATGTATGTATGTATGCATGTATGTATGTATGTATGTAAACAGAGAGATGGGAAGATATTACACTGTGGATAATACATAGATAGATAGATAGATAGATAGATGGATAGATAGATAGATAGATAGTTGGATAGATAGATAGATAGATAGATATAGTTGGATAGATAGATAGATAGATAGATAGATAGAATAGATAGATAGATAGATAGATTACCTCGTGCAGAGCGTTCATCGGCAGACACGGTGGCGATGAAGGAGTAACCAATCAATGGAGCACAGTGATCGAGGATGTAGGGGTAGGGTGGCTACAGCGAGAGAGAGAGAGAGAGGGGGGGGGGGGGGGGGGGGGGGGGGGAGGGGGGGGGGGGGAGGGAGGAGAGTGGGGGGGGGGGGGTGTGTGTGTGAGAGAGAGAGTGAGAGTGTGTGTGCGTGTGTCTCTGTGTGTGTGTGTGTGTGTGAGAGAGAGAGAGAGAGAGAGAGTGAGAGAGAGTGAGAGACAGAGAGAGAGAGAGAGAGAGAGAGAGAGAGAGAGATAGAGAGCGCAGTGATGAAGGATGTATTCGCACGTCGGCTGCGAAGAGACAAAGCATGGGCCGCTATTGAGCTTTTCTGTCTGTTCTGTTCTGTCTGTTCTGTTCTGTCTGTTCTGTTCTGTCTGTTCTGTTCTGTCTGTTCTGTTCTGTCTGTTCTGTTCTGTCTGTTCTGTTCTGTCTGTCTGTTCTGTCTGTCTGTCTGTTCTGTTCTGTTCTGTCTGTCTGTCTGTTCTGTTCTGTTCTGTCTGTTCTGTTCTGTCTGTTCTGTTCTGTCTGTTCTGTTCTGTCTGTCTGTTCTGTTCTGTTCTGTTCTGTCTGTTCTGTTCTGTCTGTTCTGTTCTGTTCGTTCTGTTCTGTTCTGTCTGTTCTGTCTGTTCTTTTCTGTCTGTTCTGTTCTGTTCTGTCTGTTCTGTTCTGTCTGTGCTGTTCTGTCTGTTGGGTTTGTTCTGTTCTGTTATGTCTGTTCTGCTCTGTTCTGCCTGTCTGTTCTCGTCTGCTCTGTTCTGTCTTTTATGTTCTGTCTGTCTGCTCTGTTCTGTCTTTCTGTTCTGTGTTCTGATCTGTCTGTCTGATCTGTCTGTTATGTTCTGTCTGTCTGTTCTGATCTGTCTGGTCTGTCTGTTATGTTCTGTCTGTCTGTTCTGATCTGTCTGTCATGTTCTGTCTGTCTGTTCTGATCTGTCTGCTCTGCTCTGTCTGTCTGTTCTGCTCTGTCTGTTCTGTTCTGTTCGTTCTGTTCTGTCTGTCTGTTTTGTGTGCGCCTTGGATCTCATCGCTCTCTCCTTCAATCCTACAGCGCATCACAAGCCTACTTACACATGTACATACACGTATTGTACATACAATACATACGCGCTATACCTGTGAATATGCATACACACACATACATACATACATACATACATACGTATATACATACATACATACATACATATATACATACACATACACATATACATATATACATACATACATACATACATACATTACATTACATGACATGACATAACATGACATAACATGACATATACATGACATGCCATGATATGACATCACACTACAACATTAAATCGCATTACATTACATTACATCACATTACATTAGATGACATGACATTACATGACATTACATGATATTACATTACACTACATTACAATGCATTGCACTACACTACTACATTACACTACACTACACTACATTACATTACATTACATGACATTTACATGACATTTACATGACATTTACATGACATTTACATGACATTTACATGACATTTACATGACATTTACATGACATTTACATGACATTTACATGACATTTACATGACATTTACATGACATTTACATGACATTTACATTACATTTACATTACATTTACATTACATTTGCATTACATTTACATTACATTTACATTACATTTACATTACATTTACATTACATTTACATCACATTATATTTCATTTAGATTACATTATATTTCATTTACATGACATGACATTACATTACACATTCTATTACATACATACAGACATACACTGGACCTGGCAGCATGTAACAGTGCCCCTGGCTATCTATCTATCTATCTATTTATCTATCTATCTATCTATCTACCTACCTACCTACCTATCTATCTACTTACCTATCTACCTACCTATCTATCTATCTATCTATGTAGACCTGGTAGC
>WBZZ01003200.1:147500-170422 GCA_019918135.1 Paulinella micropora
ATTTCATTATCTGTGTGTATGTTTTATCTCTTAATTTCTCTAACCACTTATTGGTGGTTTCTCTTTCAACATACTCTACATCGCTACCATCGTCATCACTCATTCTTGTTCGCACTTTGTCTGATTAAGAATATTCTGAAAAAGCAAAAGTTGTCTAACTCCAGAATTTAGAAGGTGTGTAATTGACCTGAGCCTCTAGGTGGCTGATGTTAAAAAAATTTCGCTTTTCCTTTTTATCTGCATTTCAAATTGTCAGCAGGTATTCCAGAAATGCTATCACGTGTTTTGTCTGTTTCTTTTTTTCATTCTGTGACTTTTTCAGAATTCCCAAAGTGGCTAAGACAAGAAGTCCAAACGCTTGCTGTTTTTGTGTGTTGCAGGATGTCGGACAACGAGCCTGAAGAGGAGCGACACGACGACCCAGAGCAGGAAGAGCCTGAAAATGAGGTAATTTAGTTCCTATTTGTTTTATGTGTATGCGGTTTCTTGTATAGGGGCTATGTCCCTGCTGGAGGCACAGCAAGAAGCACAGGACGCACGCGATGCACGTGTTCTGGTAATAAGTTTATTTTTTTTGCTTTCCTTTATGTGTGTGTATGTGTAGCAAACAGATGAAAAAAAGACACCAGACCAAGCAGTTGCGGTAATCATTTTTTTCTGTTGTTTGGTTTTCATTGTATACAGAATTAGGGAATCACTGATGGTGTAAGTAATGTATCACTTGAGCAACCTGATTGGAATAGACCTAGAGGCAGTAGAAAAAAAGGGGCGAAAAAAGGTGGTAGACCAGAGGGTAGCAGTAACGTTGTTATCAGAATTAGTGAGGTTCATGTCGTAATTAACAAAGAGGCTGGCGAGGCGAAGTGGTCTTTTGCAGAAAAGCCCAATTCTATTTCAGTTGTCGTGTGGGGGTTTTGCTCTCCACCAGCCGAAATTTCCAACTACATTGTTGTTTTGGTGGGTAATGGCGAACCAGATTATGTTATTATGGTAAGATCTTGGCCCAACGTCGCAGAACTGGTCTCACATATCGGAAGGCCCGTCAGAACTATTAGTTAAACATATCAGGTTGCTTAATTAAATCAGTTGTTAAGTATAGCATTTTCTTCTAGACCGATATTAATGATATGTTAAACAAATACTAATCTGGAAGAAAATTTTATTCCAAATGTTTCGTTTTAAATTTTTTTATTAAAGGTCTAACTTTTCAACTTTCTTTTTGATTCTAGCACTGCTCCGTATGTTTTCCGGTTTTACATCCAATGATTTTAATAAATTAATATTTTTTTTCTCTTTTGTAATTTGTTTTACTTTTTCCGATAACTGCTCCTTCGGTTCTTCTTCTTCATGGTGTTCTTCAACATTAGTCTTTAATAATTCTGACGACTAAGTCTTCTTCTGATAGTATAACTTTGAAGCCTTTACGGCCCTTAACCTTAAATATAGTTTTACTAAATTGTTTATCACCTTTAGAAAAAATTGTTCTTTCTAATTCCTTTCTTACTCTTGTTCCTTTAGTGAATTCATTAATTAAAGGATTTATGTAGATTTCCTGAGTGTTCTTTTCGTTTCCTTCATAAACATTAATCGGCACTGCTTTAATTGTTGTATTATATGTTTTATTATAAGCATCAACAACCTCATGAATAATAGGAACCCATTGAAAATTTTCATTAAATTCCCATATTAAGTTTAATTCATTTCGTATTGTTCTAATAAACCTATCAATTATACCCATTGTTCTGTGATCGCCTACTTGGACAGGCCTATGTTCAATATTATTTGTCTGAAATATTCAGCCACTTGTCCTTTGAATTCACCACCATTATCTGAAGTAATTCTTTCAGGAACTTTTTTTGTAAATATTTTTTTTAACCCTTCTAAGACATAACCAGTTGTTTTATTTTTGACTGGCTCAATCCACCCACGACTGCTATATACATCAATAGCAACTAATCCAAAATTATAGTTAGCATTACCTTTCTTTGTTGCAACCTTTGACATATCCATTAAATCAATAAATACTTGACTTAGTGGTTTTGCTTCTGGTGCTGTTATCGTGTTCCATATCTTAGCGGGCTTTGATTGAAAATGTATCTCAGCCACTTCTTCAAGTTTTTCTTTCCGCTCTGTCTGCTCAGGAGTTTCTTGTTGTTGTTGCTGATTTGTGTGCTTATTATCCATTGTATATTATTAGAATTTTAAGAAACATTTTTCGATATCATTATTTTTTTTCTTTCTTGCTTGGTTTTTCTGTTTGATTATAAACATTAACAGATATGTTTGACTTTTTACCTTTACCTTTCTTTACTGGTATTTCTTCTTCACTTTCTTCACTTTCGCTTTCGCTCTCAGGCTCAAACACATGCTTTTTTCTTACTTTCTTCTTTGCTTCCGCTTTCTTTCTTCTTATTTTCATCTTAGCCATCTTTTCAGCAATGATATCAGTAAAATCACATTCTTCATCGCTATCACTGCTTTCTTCTGGTGTATCATCTTGGTCTTTTCCATTAATGATATCATTAGCAACACCCATTTCTGCCATGCGGTTTATCTTTTCCTCCATCTCTTCATCATCGCCTACATAAGCCTTTCTACACTTTGCTGATTTCTCTTTTGCTATTTCAACCTAATGTTGCTTTTTGCTCTTAATACTTTCCACAGCCTTACCCCAATTCTTGCGACTTGCTTGGGGAGACTGCATTTATACTAAGATTAATATATTTTAGTATTTTTTAAATAAATAATTAAATAATATAATGTCCCAATATAAATCATTACTGGGCCTTAATGAGTTGGCTGTTGATAGTCTAAATATACTTAACTTAGACCTTACCAACACAAACATAGTGGGCTTAAATACAGACAGAGTGCCAGAAGATGCTGACCCCATAAATCTTTATTACAGTGACGACCGATTTGATACACGACTGGCTACCAAAAGCACCGCGGACATTAAAGAAGGACTTAATTATTATTGGAACGATAACCGCTTTGATGGTCGGTTCGCTTTAAAATCAACATCAGACCTAAAAGAAGGACTTAATTATTATTGGACTGATAACCGCTTTGACACACGTCTCGCTTTAAAATCAACTACGGATATCAAAGAAGGAAGCCGTTTATACTACACAGAGCAACGAGTAAGGGATATTGATGAAGTCAAAGCCTCAACTCAACACAGAAGCAATACTTCCAATCCGCACCAAACCAGTTTATATAATTTGATTGACACAAACATATTTGCACAAGCAAGCGGACAATACTTAACTTACAACGATGTAGAAGGTAAATGGAAGAATACAGCCCTTGGTTAAATTGATACACTTTCAGATGTAGTCATTACAGCACCAGTGGCGATGAATAGTTGTCTAACATATAACTCAATAAACTGGGTAAATAAAACATTTCCGATAAATGTTGATGAAACAGGCAACATTAGTATGGGAAGGAAGAATATAACAGGAGTTAATTTACTAAATGACAAAGGTGTTGATGAATGGATATTTGAGCATAATGATAATAATAATAAGGTGTCGGCAGCTGGAAGTATAGACTCACATAGCGATGTGACGATAACAGGCTTTCCAGCAGATAAACAACTGATTATGTATAGCACGGGGCAATGGAGAAACACCACACCACCCTTTCTTAGATTAGACGGAACTGCTAGTATGACGGGAGGACTAAATATGAATGGTTATGCTATTTCGGGGGCTTCTACGTATAATGGAATTAATCTCACTAATCTCGCAGTTGATGGTTCAGTGTCAAACTAACAGGAGACCAAACCATAGGAGGAATAAAAACATTTAGCAGTATAATAAATGCTAGTGCGAGTATTGATATGAAAAGCCAAAGCATAACAAATGTGAATTTGGTTGATGGTGTTGATGTTTCTACTCTTGACACTTCTGTCGTTAAACTAACAGGAGACCAAACCATAGCAGGGAATAAAAAATTTACATCAACTTTAGAAGTAAGTAGTTCGTCCAATCCTTCTACTTTTGACGGCATCGGCATAGCCTTTGATACAAAAATAGGAATGATTGCAGCACAAAAAACAGCAACAGCGACTTGGTATCCGATACAAATAACTGGTTCGTATGTAGAGTTACATTCAGGTAATACTTTAATTATAACCGCAACTGGAACAACATTAAGTTTGAATAATAACAAAATAACAAACTTAGCCACACCATCAGCAACAGCGGACGGAGCAAACAAAAGTTATGTAGATACAAAAGACGGGCAAAATGTGAAACTAACAGGAAACCAAACCATAGCAGGAATCAAGACATTTAGCAGTGGTCTTGAAATAACAGGAAATTCAACGAATGCGACAACAAAGGGAACATTCGTGGTTTTTAACTCCACAGCCAATATAGGAACTATCGGATGCCTTGATATGGGCACGGGCGTAAATTATAACTTTGAAATATATGCGAAAAAAATAAGTTTCATTATTGATGGAGCGATAGTCGGTTGGGTAAATGCTTCGGGGCTAGATTGTAATAGTAGCAGAATAGCCAACCTTGGAACTCCGACATAAGCGACGGACGGAGCGACAAAAGGGTATGCGGACACATTGGATGGGCAAAATGTAAAACTAACAACAGACCAAACCATAACAGGAAGTAAAACATTTAATGGTGCGAGCACTGTGATAAAATATCTAACTTTAACGAACAATGCTGATTCTAATAATCAAACTATCACTAATGGTGGAAATATAACATATGATGGGGCGAGGATATTAAACCAAAATGGAGGAGATATATTCTTTTCACAGACATCAGGAGATTATCAATATTTCTTATTTACTCTAAATACTGCTACAAGTGGAACCGCGAACCAAAGAGGTTATGTATTCACGAATGTAGCATTTGATGCAAAAGGAGCGGGACTTTATATTTCAAAACTTTTGGATAATAAAAGTGCTTCGTCTGACATTGTCCGTTTCAACAATGCTGGGGGTATGCGGTTTTATGATTCCTTAGATATGAACTCAAACAATATAACAAATGGCGGAACAATAACGGGAACTACATTAACGGCTAGTGCTGGTATATCAACAACAACGGCAACCGCGAGTGGATTAATAACGGCAAATGCGGGTATATCAACAACAACATTAACAACAAGCGACAATATAGTAGTAGGTGCTGGAAAAAGTGTTTTCATAGATAGATCAGGATATACAAACACAAACAACAAATTAGTTTTATGGGATGGTGGAACAGGCTCCACGACTGCTTTTAATGGATTTGGGATTAAACTAGACACAATGATGTACAATGTTAATGCTACAACTGATAATCACATATTTTACTATGGTGCCACAAATGAATTATTTAGACTTGGTAATGTGGGAATTACTGCTTCAAAGGCAATAACGGCAAATGCTGGGATATCTGTTGTTAATAGCACAGTCGACATACGCGGGGAAGCAAGAAGTGGGTCTCATGCTACACCAGTCGGGTTATATGTCACAGCCAATCTTGGAGCATCTTCTGCTGGTGTTGAATTCAGACACAGCAACGGGACACAGGGAGTTGGTTTTGGTTATAATTCAATATATGCTACGGGAAGCAGTACAAACCAAGATTTAAATTTTTATGCGAGGGGGACTGGTGTAATCTATGCTCAGAGTGATAGAAGCATGACGACAGCATCCAGCGGATTTTTAACATTAAGAAAACGACCAAATAATACAACCAACCCACAAATATTTATGAAAGCAGGAGACTCATCAGGTTATGCTGTAGTAATGAATACAGGTGGTTTATTACACGCTTGGTCAACTTCATGGTCAAATGGTGAAAACAATACAGGATATGTTTATTTGAATGCGGGATCAAATACATGGTCTTCTGGTTCGGACAGGAGATTAAAATCAGATATTAAAACACTAGACTGCGGGGATTGTTGCAAGAAACTAATGAAAATAAACTGCTGTTCATATTATTTGAAATCAGATAAAAAGAAAGAACAAAAGAACCACGGATTTATTGCTGATGAAGTTAAAAAAATATTTCCAGAGTTTGTATCCGAAAGTGGAATAAAAGCAGACGATGGGGATGGAAACTTTGAAAGTATAACATACACGGACTTCATACCAATACTGGTTAGTGCTTTTCAACACATGGCGGAAAAGGTAGTTAATTTAGAAAAAGAAAATAAAAATCTTATGAATATACTACAAGACCAAGCAAATCAATTAGCAGAAATCAGAGTGGCCGTTCTTGATAATGTCAAATAGTACAACTAGACTTCATAGACCACCA
The DNA here is from genome assembly GCA_019918135.1 of Paulinella micropora. NCBI lineage: Eukaryota > Cercozoa > Imbricatea > Euglyphida > Paulinellidae > Paulinella > Paulinella micropora. The sequence continues at coordinate 153,788 of WBZZ01003200.1, forward strand.
CCTATTATGGATATGGATGGCGAACTAACTCCAGAATTAAAGTCTCGTGTTCTTGAAGTAGAACTAAAGACTGAGGAAAAAAAATTAGAGCACGAATTGGAAGATAACTGGAATTGTTGTTGTATAAAAAACAGACCGACAGACAGCCGACTTATTAAATACTTATTTCAAATGGGTATCATTGTTGCCATTATAGCCCTTTGTATCGTGAGGCTATCTGAAAAGAACTTACCTTGTGAGGTTGCCAACATTTATGTTGGTATTTTGACCTTACTTATCGGTATCTGCCTTCCATCACCTTCAAGTAAGAAGTGAGCACTCGTATAGATGTACTTTATACCAAGAACTATCGCTGGCGCAGATTAAAGGAATGGCTTCATCAAAACTAACACACCAATCACTCATAGGCTTATACACACATTTAAATTTTGTTTCTATTCCTTTCTGAATACAATAAGCACAACTCTCATTTTTTTTCTCACTGACCCGTGAGTAAAAGTCGCAGGCAGTCCGAGCATAAATGTTAATTAATAAAAAAGTTTATTAGCACTAATATAGAGTACATCATGGCTGACTATAAATACCAAAAGATTATTTTTCTGAGCAATGATTTTGCTGGAGGAAGCAAAACATTTAATAAAAATATCCAAATGTCATTCACACCGACCAAAATGAATGTTAAGTTTATTCATTATACGAACGACCAGACGGAAACTAAAACCAGAATTCTTTATATGGACAGAATTAGAATTATCGGCACATTCGCTGATAGTAATATAGCAAACATTTCAAATCTCGGTTATAATTTGGGTGTCGTTGGATGGACAGACGGACAATATACATTTAAAGTCCTTGAAACTGACAGCGGAAATATTGACACAGGAAATTTAGCGGGAAGAATTGTTGTGTGCCTAGAATTCGTTGCGTAGCAACCATGTATGAATTTAGAAATTCATGACTATTTCTCGCTTAGAATATAGGATGGAAAAGATTAATAGCATTAAGGTGAAGCCAGTAAAACAAGAGGGTGATGGAAATAAAAAACCAAAAGGTTATAAATTATTTAATGAGCCGTATGCCAACATATTTCTACTCGCCCGTAAGAAGAGCGGGAAAACAACAGCACTCTTTGAAATACTGAAACGGACTACAGACAGAAAAACCCGTATTGTCATTATTGCTTCAACGATACACAAGGACTACATTTATAAAGCAATGGTAAAGCACTTTAAGAACAGAGGCAACCCGATGGCAATATATACCTTTCTTAAATCAGATGGTGTAAATGTCATTGATTATGAGTTAGACAAACTGAACAGACAGGACGAGCAACACGAAGGAGAAGTAAAACAGGACAAAGAGGAAATAGAGAAACCACAATTTTTATACTTTGGAAAGGAAGAAAAAAAGAAAACTACAGAACAAAAGAACGACCCAGCAAGTATATTTCTCCAGAGGTTGTTTTTGTTTTGGATGATTTAGGGAGTGGATTAAGAGACAAGTCCGTAAGTGATTTGTCAAAAAAGAACAGACACTATAAATCAAAGGTGATTATGTCAAGCCAGTATTTAAACGACCTACGGCCAGAAGCCATTAAGCAATTAGACTATTTATTAATCTTTCCGGGCCAGTCTCAGGATAAAATGGAACTCGTGTATAAACACTTAGACTTATCTTTTGACTTTGATTACTTTCTCCAAAAATATCACGAGGCTACAAAGGAACGATTTAATTTTCTGTATGTCTCAAGTGTTGATGACGAGTTAAGAAAAAACTTTGCTTACCGCCTGAAATAATGATATTTATCAACTACACTCTCATTCGTTTCACTCATTCTTGTTTGTTGATAAACATCGTGAAAAAGTAAAAAACGATGTTTTATGAAACCGCGTAGCGGGTGAATAAAATATCAAATAATATTTTTATATAATTATTTTTTTTAATGTATATTATATGCCAGTATCACCAGTGATAATTTCACAACCATCAGGATATAACATCGGATACAATCCATCAATGCCACAGAAGGGAGGAAAAAAGAAAACTAAGAAGAAGGGATGCGGACTAAAGGGAGGAAAGATTAACTGGGCTAAGGTCAGAAAAACGGCCTTGGCTGTTAATAAATTCCTTCGCGATAATAAGGTAATCTCTAGAACTGCTGGGGCATTGAGTAGCATTGGGGTGCCTTACGCAGGTAGTGTTAGTGCTACAGCATCAAAACTCGGATATGGTAAGCACCGAGGAGGTGCTGTAAAGTTTCATTAAATGATGATATTTGCTTAGAAAATCTACGATTTTCTTTTCAGACTACGTCTTCAACAAACATCGTAAAACCGATTTATTTTTTCCTAAAATAATAAAAATAGATGTTTTAGAATATAGATTCAGCTAGCTGAATCGATAGCGGGGAATGCGAAGCATGAAGCGCAATTCTAAAATATCAAAGGCAAAAGTCCGTCCACCTAGGGTTTATAGGAATAAGAGCAGGAGACCTTATATTATCCAGAAGGGTAAAAAATATTATCTTAATTTTGGTAAGAAAACAAATGATTTAAGCACATTACAAATCGTTAAACTTTTTATGAAATATATTGGTAAGCCGAGGCCACAAAGGCAGGGCCGCAAACCAAGGGAAAAAATAATCAAATCTGATTTCAATCGTCTTGAACACGAGAACAGAAACCAGATACAAAGCCACTTACAAAAGAAATATGAGTTAATACATGACGAGGAAGAAAAGGAAAAGAAGAAACGGGATGAGATAGAAGAGGAGAAGAAGAGGCTAGAAAGAAAAATCAAAGCAGATATTAAGGAACTAAATGAAATAATGAATAGGGATCATAAAAGACAACTGGCGGAGATTAAGGAAAGACAGGAAGAAAAGTCTAGGGAACAGAAGAAGGAACAACGACTTATTCAGGAACTACAGGCAGAACAACGACATAGACAGGGATTATTGACGGCTCCAGTTGCACAGCCGTTTATAGCGAAACCGAATACCCGTTCAACTATAAATAAACCAAAGAAAACCGAAACTACATCTTCCCCAAAAATAACTGATATAACTGACAAAGTAAATAAACAAGAAAAAGATTTGGAAGAAGAAAAGAGACGAAGAATTATTGATGAAATGTTCTCTGAGAAATCGAGAAAAAAACGTGTCAAAAGAATGAAAAATCATACAATAATAAATCACCTTAAAAAAGCAGGCATTAATATCCCTATGATAAAGAACAAAGGTTCAAACGACTACGCCACTAGTTTAAAGAGATGGTCATACACACAAAAAATCACTGAAAACATATCATCGGCAGAAGATGGATGGGATAAACTAGAAGAATTTACAACAAAAATGATTGCTAAAAATGAAAGCAAAAAGAATGAAGAAAAAAAAACTCCTGTAAATAGCACTCTATCGCCAATAGACCCACCCCGTTTTGAAAAATTCTCCAGATGCTAAACAACTTATATTTGAAATGACAAATCCACAACCAGCGGAGACACAACCGACAGATGTAGCACCACCCCCGAGCACAAGTTCTGTGGAGTCACAGCAACAACAGCAAGAGGAGACAACCATACCCCCGATCGTCGCGGAGACACCAGAGCAACAGCAAGAGCAAGTCCCATTACAAGGAGAGGGTCGCGGTTTAATGACTAATGAAATAGACGACATAATGAAAAAATATGGATGGTATCTCGGAGCAATAGCCAGTGATGAAATCTATAAGTTGAAGCCCGGAAGCAGAAAGCGATACGGATTTATTATGAATTTAGACAATCACAAGCAAGCGGGGTCTCATTGGATCGCCGTATGGATAAGTCTAGATAAAGACAGGAGTGTTGAAGTGTATGACCCATTATCACTTTACGAGCCGACAGAAGACTTTCAACAACAAATGAAACAACTAATTGACCGAAGCCATCCCGATAGTTATTTGTTAATGAAGGTCAATCAAGTAAAGCAACAATCAAACACCTCAGACACATGTGGTTGGCATAGTATGAGATTTTTAATGGAGCGGGCGAAAGGCAACCGATTTAAGTTTGCTAGTGGCTATACAGACTTAAAAGAAGAAGAAGCGGAGAAATTAAAAGCACAGAATGGGTATGGTAATTTTGATACATACATATAAAGATATTTTCTAATATATAGATTTTTGAGGTTGTAGGTGGGTTTTATAAAAAGCACCTACGATGGAGTACAAGGGAGGTAGAAGTTCGGGTATCTATTACATAAATAGTAAAAATAGAATAACAGGCACAGATAGCGACTTTACACACGAAATAAACTTAAAATCACTAGACAATCCCACACATTGTAAAATTCTTCCTATCTATGTTCCAAAGTCGTATTACTCTGTGGCTTCGCCATATAATACCTTTACACTTAGCGAAGACGGGTATGAGGCTTTAATTACGATACCTGAGGGAAACTACACAATGAACAATCTAAAAAATAAGTTGTCGGAGGTACTGACGGCAGAAAGTCCAAATGACTATACACATGTCGTCTCAAGCAACAATACCAACATAGAACCAGAAGATGGCAAATTAACATTCAGTGTTTCAAATAACGGAGGCATTCAACCGCGGTTTATATTTGATGGTGATACCCGTATTCACGAGGTTATGGGATTTGATAGAAATTCAACATATTTCTTCGCTAATGGTTTCATTAAATCGCCAAATGTGATTATTTTAACTGGCGAAAAGACTTTATACCCTCAATCGGACTTAGTTGGTGAATGAGATAATCATGTGCTACAAGAAATATACACCGCCAACGAAATTCCATTTGGAGCCGTTATATACGACGGAAGTGGGTCTGAGTATGGTAAGAAATTATCTCCAGTTCAAATAATGTATATAGGTTTTATCTTACAGACGAAAACGATCAGGCTATAAATCTTAATGGGCTCGGCATTGTAATGACTTTGTTGATTTACAGAGAGACTAATTATTTTAATTTATTTACATCATTTTTCAATCTTTTGAAATAGAGATAAATAATTATTTTGGAATTATTTTTTTTCTATAAATATATTCTGGAGAATTAGTTAATTTACACTACTTCAAAAAAAAACAAAATGCCGACTCAACACGGAGGCGAACTAGACTTTTCCAGAACCGACTACATCAGTGCTTCGTATCGTTTGAATAAACTAACTCCGCGAGAAGGTGCGGGAGCTATTACTGTTACTACCGCAGGAGGACAAGAAAGCAACTTTGACCTTATCAGCAGGCCATTTAACTTAGCCCGCTCTGTTTTGAGTTTTACTTATGCCCCACCATCAATTGCCGCGAACTATAACAAATGCTATATGGATTGTCTGGCTCCTATTAGACAAATTCAACTTCAAACCCGTAGCGGTGTTTATCTGTGTGATGTAAATGAAGTTGGTAATTTTACGAAGATTATTTGGAAGGCCGAAACTTCTATGAAGGACTTTCTGACACTTGAAAACCACGATAATGGAAGTGGTGCGGGATGTATGCTTCAAAAGTGTAATGCTGGAAAGATTGTTATCGGTAGTAGAGCAGAAAGGCGAGCAATTGATACTTCAGTAGCCTACGATACTGTTAGAGACGCAATTCAAACATACTACAAAGTGCCTAGTGTAAATGCTCGTCGCCACGACGATTCCGCTCTATCTGATGGCACTGCTGGAACCTATAGCCTTGTTAATGTTGAATATAATGAGGCTAAGTATTTCTCTGGTGGTGCGGCTACTTCTGCTGAGCCTTCTATCGCTGTTAAGATTAATCTCGGTATGCTTTACAATACCATTTTCGCTCTTGATAAGACTATTATGTTTCCAGAGATTTTGAATATGCGTATTGTATGGCAACAGACCCCTAAAATTTATTATTACAATAACGATGCTTCGTCACCGGGTGGAGGAGTGCTTGTTGCTGCCGCTGGTAATGTAAGTGTTTCTAGTCTTAACTTGTTCCTTGCCGTAGAGACTAATCCCGATGTCATTCAATCAATTCAACAAAAGGTGGCGAGTCCTGAGGGTATGAGTTTTAATGTTGATTATCCTTATGTTTATAAAAATTCCATTGCTCAATCAACTACACAAAACATTATTCTCCGCTTTGATAGGGGGCATGGTAAAAGGTTGAAGAAAATTTATCACACACTCTTTAACAACACCAAAAACAAGAATACCGCTTATGATATTGATAACAGAGCAAACGCCAAGATTACCAGTTTTCACACCACACTTGACGGGGCACGACTTCAGGAATTTGAAATATTTCCCGCTAGTTTTGAAGATTATATGTGCTTGAAACCTAAACTTGAAGGTTCTGTTTTGATGAATTCAAATGTGTATCAATACAACTGGTTCTGGGTTGATACTTGGGATAATACCCGCCCGCTGTGGAGCAAAGACCAAAATGAAGTTAGTGGGCTTGACCTTTCCAATGAGCGACGATGGGAGTTCATTAGCACTACACAGAATAATGCTCATCAGCATGTAAGTGTAGCAATCACTCAGCGGGAGGTTCAGGTTAAGGCAAATATAATTTCCATTTCATAAACTGCCAAAACAAAAAATTTAAAAAACTTAGATTTTATTTTTTTTCCATTCAATATAACACATTTGTTTTTGAGGTAGTCAAAAACAAAAACAATGACTACTCACAAGAGAAGTTTAATCGCACAAAATCCTGACGGCGAATTTATAAACGTCAGTGTTGGATATGATGGTAATATTGAAACAAATAATTCAAAAACCGCTTTTGGCGAAGCAGTAGTAGGTCAATTAACACCAGTATTACAAAAAATCTTTCCATATACCATTAATACTAGGATATGACAAAAACAGAAACAAAATCGTCTGTGTCATTTTTGTATAATATGGCTGAATTGAAAACAACTGCTGATGCTACGGCAGATGCTAGACTTGTAAGTAAAAGGAGAATAAAATATAGAACTGGAATGGGTGTCCTAGCCCGATTTACTGCTCTATGGACAACGGATGATACAAAAGATTACTATTCATTTATTGGAATAGGAAATGATCTCGTTGATGGATTTTATTATTACAAAAATCAAGCAGGAATGAATATCGCACATTGTGTGGGAGGTGCTGTAGATTATATTGACCAAGTAGATTGGGACGACCCTTGCGATGGAAATTATGCTATGCCAGACTTAGACTGGAGCAAAGGAAATGTATTTCATATTCAATTTCAATATTTAGCTTTTGGTGCTATTAAGTTTTATATTGAAAATCCCATAACAGGATTATTTCAATTAGTTCATATGATTGAGTATGCGAATGCTAATAATGGTGTAAGCCTGCGAAATACGACATTACCTTTTACGGCTGTAATGAGAAATGATGCAAAGACTGGAATACAATCTCTTAAAACAGCGAGTGCCAGTTTATTCATTGAGGGAACGAATACGATAAACACAAGTATAACAAACGAAGTGGAAGGAAGTAAAGCAGCAAACACCACTGAAAGTCCTATTATCAGTATAAGAAACAAAGCGGTATTTGATGCGGGCGGTGCTAATTTAACAAATTATTCAAATGTTTATCCAACTTTGATAAGTATTACAAATGAAGATACTAAGTCGAATGTTGTCAGAATGGTATTAAATGGAACACTAACTGGAGTAGGTTTTGCAGATGTTGATTCTAAGTATTCAATTGTAGATACTGACACAAAGGCGAGTGCTATCGCAAACGGAACAACAATTTTTAAACTTTATGTAAATTCTCAATCAACTCAACAAATCAATCTTAGAAGTTATGATATATACCTATCGCCGAGTGATGTATTAACTTTTATGCAGAAGTCTGTCTCTGCTGGTGGAGGAGGAAATATCAATATTATCGCTAACTTCGTATGAGGATCAATAAAGCAAAAAAAAATTTAATGGAAGAGGATGTAATATCATCATAGATATTTTTTTACCGCATCTTTGTTATTAAAATAAGGTTGTTGAATTAAATATTCAAGGTATGGTTTATCAATCTTAGCAACATCTTCAATTTTCATTTTTTTATACTTTCCATATTGAAAAAAAATATCGGTTTCATTTTGCTGGTATTCTTTCTTTAATATACATCCTTCTTCTGTACATGTAGCATTCGCTATTTCTTCACCCACATTAGCCTTGATTTCAGTGATACTAGTCTCTTTTAAATCAGTCGCCGTAAATGGTGTGCTCGGTTCCTCCATCATTTTTTGTAATGTAGCCTCCAATGGAATAACTACTTTCACATTGTCGTCGCGGGGTTTGTATTGCTCATAGAAAGATACAATGTCAGGCTTAGTCCATTTAATTGTCGGCTTTTTTATTTCGCCGTCAAGGTTCCATTTTTCAATTTCATTCAAGTAGTCTTGTTTTGTGTTCAGGTCTGACATGATATATAAAGATTTTTAAAAAATCTTTTAGCAAAAATATCAAATATATTTTTTTACTTCACTTTTAATGTCAGTAAATTTTTCAAACCACTGCTGTTTCATAACCCATTTAAGGTATGGCTTATCAATAACCGCTACATCTTGAATTTTCTTACCTTTATACTTACCGAATGGAAAAATATCCCTTGGCTTGCCTTCTCTACTTTTTTCAATTGCCTTAATTTCTTCGTCAATCTGTTGAACATCTCTTACTGAAAAGAATACCTTATTCTTCTCAATTGAAAGTCGTCCAAATTTTTCAGATAGTCTGGTGAGGGTGGTCATTGGTCTATATAGAGTGGTAAAAAATTTTATGGAAAAAAATTAATTATTTGATATTTTATTTATTTTTGAAATCCAAAAGGTCTAGTTTCAATCGCATTCTCTACAATTCCGATAACTTGTCTTTTCGTATATGTAAAACTAAATATCTTTTCTAAGTATTCGCTTGTTATTTTTTTTTTTTTTATCTCGCGTTATCTTGTTGTTTTCTATTATAACTACTTTTCCAGATTTCTCAATTCGCTTAGCAATCCGTAATTCTTCATCAGTCCCCAACAATTCAGCCAGTTCATTTTTGCCATTCTCAAATAATTCAGTGTTCGTAATACCTAGCCCACAACTTATTACACTTAACATATTCGATAAATTCAATGCTTTTTTCGTTTCATAGTTCATACTAAATCCTTTTACTTTCATACTGGCTTTACCATTATCTAATAAGTATCCATAACATTTCGGCCCTCCTCCCACAAAGGTTTTTATTTTTGCTCCTTTCAATTCATCAGTCCAATCTCCCAGTAAATCGCCTGTCTCTACATCTGCCTCATTAATTTCTTTGTTAGTTGTATATATTACGCTGTCTGTGGCATGATACAATATCCTATTGCCTAATCTGTCCATCATATTGTAAAGTCTCATTCTCGCATGGCATGTAGTAAATAAAGCAACCACAATATTTGTTTCAATCGGGTCGCTCACCGCATCCTGTTTTAAGTCATAACTGGCTTCTACAATTTGGTCGTTAATTATGTTAATATTTATATTATCCACTGATTTATCGTTCAATAGTTTGTATAAGGTATCTTTATCCTTTATCATTTTGTTCTGTGTTTTATTTTGTTTCTGTCCAAACTTACCCCATAAAGAGTTCAAGCACAACTTAGCCACTGCTCGCCGTCCTTCGTTTTTGAATATTTTGCTTTCATCCATCTTTACACCCATTTTAACTTCCATGCTTTTTATGTAATTTTGTTTTTCTGCTTCCGTATTACATCTCGCGGGATATCCGCTGGACTCTTGTTTTACTTTCAAGAATGTCTTTATGTATTCTTTGAATAGGCTACTGCTTTGTTCTTTCCAATGCCATACTTCATATACTTTTATCAACTTATACCCTTTGTCTAAGGCCTTGTAAATTTCTGGAGTTGCCCATGTGCCTGTTATTGCTCGTTCTTTATCTGTGTGCTTACATTCTCCATGTTGCTCAGTCATTCCGCACTTATCGCATAAGTAATACATCATCTTACCTCTGTCCGCCTTCGGTAAGACTGGGTGTAGTAAGCCTCTAGGTGGTAGCATCTTAACCTTAGCCACTCCGAAATATTCTCTGTTTATAATTTTATTTTTCATATTTTTTCTTTCCTCCTCATTGTTTGGTCTAATAATTATATGGTGTCCGCTTGGATAAAGGTCGTAATACATCACGGTCGGATAAAGTGAGCATATGTCAATATATTTCGCATACTCATTATCATGTCGTGATTTCCAATATAATTTCAAAGCATTCACTCTACCTCCAAACATTGCCTCTCGTGGGTTTAGTCCTTCTTGTTCAGTAATTCGTTCGTTTGTATCCTCTGCCAGTCTTTCACTGGTTTTCATCAGGCTCCATTCGCACTCCCAGATACTTATTACTTTTGCTTGTTCGTTAAGTTGTTTTTCTCTTCTCATTGTTTCCTTGTATAGTTCGCCCATTGTCTTATTTTTCTTCACATTCAAAGCATTGCTATTCCAACACTTATCACATCCGTGCCAATGACACCCGTAAAACTCATAAGCGGTTTTGTTTTTCTCATCCCAGCCATCTACATACACACGAGATTGCCCGAGTTGAAACATTTTTTCACCTCCGTTGAATGCGTGTTTAATATCGGTTTTGTCTAACATGCTTCTGTATGCTAACCATTCTACACAAGCCCTAGAAGTCATCCTGCTTTGCTTTTCCGCTTTCAATATCGCAATTGAATTCTCTGGCATAAACTTAGCACGATACAAAGCCATAACACAACTCGCAATAGCTGTATATTGAAAAGGTCAATACCAAACTCTAGAAACTGGTTTCTAAAATCTATACAACCCTTCCTCAGTATATCAACATCTGAATGACAATACTCTGCGATTTCCTTCGCCATATCAAAGTGGTTATGTGCTTTCACTTGTTCGTCATACCATTCAAGAAATTCCTTTCGTTTATCTCCTCGCATCGTATCGTAGCCGTAATGTTTCTTATGTGGCATTACACCAACATAGTTTCTATTTTTCGCAGTATTGAAGAAGTGCGGGAAGAAACCTTTCTTAAGTTCCGTAAGTCCGAATGTCTTTGGAAAGTCTGACAATGGCATCGTAAGAAAACTTAGGCTGTCTATAAAGCGATACTTCTTAAGTGTCATCATCATAATCTTTCCACCTTCATAGATTACAAATGGAGTTTGTCCATTATCAACCAACCACTTAAGAATAAACTGACAATCATAACCGCGGGCATTGTGCGCGATAAATGTAAATCCGCTGTGTTTAGTGTCAAAAGCCCAATTACAGAAATCTTGAATGTTCTTATGTATAATAGGGGAGGGGGTTTCACCGCCTACCATACCCCCACCTTTTTGTCAAGGGTTTGGAAAGGGGCGGGGCCCCTTCCATCGTAATACTGGCTTTCCGCATGATTAACAATGTGCTCGCCTGTGTCCTGTGTCGCTTCAAAGTCAAAGAATATGTATTGCTCTGACGGCGGTAAGATTTCTTTTTGGACTATTTCACATTGATGCTCAAGCGGTTTCACTAGTTTGCAATTTCGGCATTTCGCATATCCGCATTTGTGCTCATCCTTCTTTCTGTAATTAAGACCGCACGATTTACATTTCGCTTTAACATCGCAGTTTGTCGTCATGTGATTATTAAAGCATTCAGTGTTTGGAAACTCTCTATTACACTTCTCACATTCTTTCCACTGGCTCTTGTCATTTATCCCCTTACATCCGTTGGTTTCACAGATACTACATTTTGCTTCACAGGCGTGTCTTTTTTGGTATCCCCTTAGACACAACTCACAGAAGTTTTCCTTTCCTATCATAGACTTCATGTTAGTTATGGCATCGTAATGTCCTTGAGTCTTTAGAATGTAAAGGTTAGTCAGCCGTTCTCCGTTCGCATCAAGTAGTTCTGTTTTATAAATGATTTTGTCAGGGAATCCAACAATAACCAGATTGTATTTAATGTGATTAGCAAATGTATTAATTTCTGGTATTCCACACACATCCTTAATGACCTTTGCTTCATCGTGTAAAGCCTCGGCCATTTCCTGCTGTATCTTTCGTTCTCGCATAATTTGCGAGAATTTTTGGTGTTTTTCAATTTTTGCTTTTACTACAACGATTGCTCGTGCTAAGCATAAGTTATCGCTGTTTGTAATACAGATTACTCCTTTCTTTCTGTAAATATCCAATTTGTTCAAAGCCTGTAGCCTTGTCCCGCCCGTCGGCATTTTAAAAGATTTCAATACAAATTTTAATTTATCAAAGTTTATTCCATTCTCATCCATGTAAAGACTTTCGTTGCTTTAACAAGTGATTCGGCCAAATGTGGGGTATCAATTTTTCTGAAATTGTCCTACAGGTGATTTTGCACTTTTTGATTCAGACATTGAAAATGTGTTTTATTTAGTAAAAATAATCTTGAATAAGCTGAATAACGTATTAAAAATGATTTGCCAGTTATATTAAAGCTAAATTGTGTCAATACATTGACTGATCCAGACACCTGCTGTGAGGGGGGGGGGGGGGGTGGGGGGGGGCCGGGGGGGGGGGAGGCACCGGGAGGAGTAAAAAAAGAGAATACATTGTAATCACACAATACATTCTTTTTATTTTTCAAATAAATCTAATTTTTAGTATTTTTGAGAAACTTCAACGCTCAACTTACTGATTTTTGAGTGCCATAGCCGCAAGTGCAAAATCATAATAATTATAGCCGGGTGAGCTGTTGGGTGGGAATGGATAGATACCGCGAGTGGCTGTGTTTTGCATAGCCTGCTGTGCAGCTCTCTTCTCTTTCTTCTTCTTCTTCTTCTTCTTCTTCTTCTTCTTCTTCTTCTTCTTCTTCTTCTTTTTCTTCTCTTTCTTCGTCTGTTCTTCTTCCTCTGACTCACTACTACTAGAGCTATCACTAGTACTAGTGCTATCGTCACTGTCTGAGTCACTGGAGCTGTCTTTCTTCTTCTTTTTCTTCTTCTTTTTCTTCTTCTTTTTCTTCTTTTTCTTCTTTTCTTTGCCTTTTTCTTCCTCAGAGCCTTGCGTCTCCTTATCCTTCTCTGTTTCTCCATTGTTCTTTCCTTTACCTTCCTTCCCTGCTTCTTTCTTTTCATACTGTTTCAAAAGCTTCTCCATGTTCTCATTCATTTTGCTACTATGTTCTTTCATTGCCTCCTTCAAAATCGCTTGCAAAGAGGCTTCGGAGACACCACTAGTACTACACTACATATGTATCATTAATTAGACAACAACATAACAGCTGCAGAGTGAGAACAGACCTGGTTGGCTTGCTCAAGTTTCTCCTCGGCTTCCGATTCCTCGTCCGGAGGCGTGGAGGGCTGCTCCTTCTTGCCCTTTTTCACCTTCTTCTGCTTCACCTTCTGCTTTGCCTTCAAATTTTTCTTCTTTTTTGTATTCTCCTCGACTATAACCTCATCTTCACTAGTTTCACCCTCCTCATCCTCTGGCTCAGGCGCAGTGTCACTGCTACCTAGTATCAAACAATAAAATTCATAAGAGAACTGTGTTACATAGAACAGTGTTGACGCAAGAACCTGGTGTAAATTTCCTTGGCCTTTTGGTCCGGCGATCAGAAGAGCGCAAAGGTTTGTAGCCTTGCTCTGCTGCTCTGTTCCTCTATCACACCATAAAAATGAAGAGCTAAAAAAGCAGCAATAAATAAAGCTAAAGCCCTTTGCGCAATAATTGCATACCTTAGCCTTGCCTGCCAACTCCTTAACTAGCAAAGCCTTTCATCTGTATCTTCGAAGAATGGGGGGGGGGGATTCGTAGGATCCCCAACATATGGAAGGAAAAAGGTCAGCACGTCTTCAATATAGTTCCGCTTGTGAGGGGCGTGACACAAGCTATGAGCAAGATTCAACAATTTTGGGCACATGAGTTGAAGAAACTCAGTGTCGGTCTTGCCGTCCAAATCAGCATCCATTCCCCGCAACACTGCGATCCACTTCTTCGTTCCGACACCTGCAATAACAACCAATCATGGGTGAAAATGACAAAACATTCGTACCATTTTCATTAGCTTCGGGTTTTCTTTTCTTCCAGCCCACTGGAAACTCAAGGATCATCCTATAGCAAATTATTGTTGTTTTTTTAAGAAAAAAAATCAATCAAAACCCAGGCGCAGGCCACACATCGTTTTCGCGAGTCTCAATCTGCCTTTGGGGGGCTAATATCAAGCCTGCTCTTGTGGTCAGCCTGACGTCGGTGATGTATACCCCCTCGCGCACCTTTAATTACCCAAACACCATGTTTCTGACCCAGTGGTGACCGGGACAACAATATTAATGTAATTAATGTACCTTAGCATCGTCTGTTGTCCATGTCATGAACAACCTTAGCAATAAGCACGAACAAACAAGTGCTTGGGGGGGGCACTGTGGAAGGCTCTCAGTCCGACATCAAATATTAAGAAAAGAAAAAAAAGAAAGAAGATAACGAAAAAGAAAGAAAAGAAAGAAAAGAAAGAAAGGAAAGAAAGGAAAAAAAAGAAAGAAAAAAGAAAGAAAAAAAGAAAAGAAACAAAATTTTAAGAAAAGTTAAATAAAGAAAAGAAAAGAAAAGAAAAAAAGAAAAGAAAGAAAAGAAATAAAAAGAAAAAAGAAAGAAGAAAAGAAGAAAAAAAGAGAAGAAAAAAGAGAAGAAAAAAAAAAGAAAAAAGAGAAGAAAAAAAAGAAAAAAGAGAAGAAAAAAGAGAAGAAAAAAAAAAAGAAAAAAAGAAAGGAAAGAAAAGGAAAGAAAAGAAAAGAAAGAAAAGAAACAATTTGAAGATAGAAAAGAAAGAAAACGAAATAAAGAAAATAAGGAAAAGAAAGGAAAAAAAGAAAAGAGAAAAGAAAGAAAAGAAAGAAAGAAAAGAAAGAAAAGAAAGAAAAAAGAAAGAAAAGAAAGACAAGGAAAAAAGAAAAAAGAAAAAGAAAAAGAAAAAAAAAAAAAGAAATTAAAAGAAAAGAAAGAAAAGAAAGAAAAGAAAGAAAAGAAAGAAACAACAGACAAGAAAAGAAAGAAAGAAAAGAAAGAAAGAAAGAAAAGAAAGAAAAGAAAGAAAAGAAAGAAAAGAAAGAAAAGAAAGAAAAGAAAGAAAAGAAAGAAAAGAAAGAAAAGAAAGAAATGAAAACAAAAGAAAGAAATTTCTACAATTACATATTAATTTATTATAATTTAACATAAAAAAGAAAGAAGAACGAACCCGTCTTGGAACTTGCGGCCTTTGGAGTCCGTGTGTGCTCTCTGGTCCTCCTCGTTCTCGAATATGTATTCAAACCAACCCGGGATTTCGTAAATACGAAATTTTCCTTCTGGGACTTCTGGGACTCCTGTTTTGTTTACTCTCTCATTGCCCTTGTCCTTGTCCTTGTCCTTCTCCTTGTCCTTGTCCTTCTCCTCCTCCTTCTGCTTTCCTTTCTCCTCCTCCTCCTTGTCCTTGTCCTTGTCCTTCGTCACCTCCTCGTTCTCCTCCTCGTCCTCCTCCTCGTCCTTCTCCTCCTCGTTCTCCTCGTCATCCTCCTCTTCCTTCCCCTTCTCCTTCTTCTTTCCCTTCTTATTCTTCTTCTTCTCCTTCTTCTTCTTCTTCTTCGTCGTCGTCGTCTTCTTCTCCTCCTCCTTCTCCTTGTCCTTGTCCTTCGTCACCTTCTCCTCCTCCTCGTCCTCCTCCTCCTCGTCCTCCTCGTCATCCTCCTCATCCTTCTTCTTCCCCTTCTCCTTCTTTCCCTTCTTATTCTTATTCTTCTTCTTCTCCTCCTTGTCCTTCTCCTTGTCCTTCTCCTTGTCCTTCTCCTTGTCCTTCTCCTTGTCCTTCTCCTTGTCCTTCTCCTTGTCCTTCTCCTTGTCCTTCTCCTTGTCCTCCTCCTTGTCCTTCTCCGTGTCCTTGTCATTATTCTTCTCCTTGTCCTTCTCCTTGTCCTCCTTGTCCTTGTCATTTTTCTCCTTGTCCTTCTCCTTCTTCTTTACTGGCTTCTCCTTCTCCTTCTTCTTTCCCGTCTTCTTTTCTGGCTCCTTCTCCTTCTTCTCCTTCTCCTTTCGCTTCTTCTTCTTTCCTGGCTCCTTCTCCTTCTCATTCTCCTTCCCTTCTCCTGTCTTTTCTTCTTCTTCTTCCTTCTTTTGTTTCTTCTTTTTATTCCCGCTACTATTATTTTCGTTTGTGTAGAAGTCTGTCTTCTTGCGATCTCTTTTCAAACGTACTACCTCGCCTTTTAGTCCATCATCCCAACTCTTTGCATTTTCCAAGAACCCCTGTGCTGTCCAATTCCTCTTGGTCTCAACTACCACCCTCTCCAGCTGCTCGAGACCTAAGCCATCATATTTCCTCCGCACTTCATCTGGAATTATCACATCTTCGAAATCCTCAGGCTCCGTCTGGCCGTTTATCCAAATTTTTAGAGCCCCCTTACGGTTTCTGGCAATTGCTTGCAATGTCCTGGCCTTTACAGGCATCGCTGAGCTCTTTTCTTTCAATCTAATGTATACAGCTGTATACAAATCTACCCGCACTTTTCAAGTGCAGACGTTCGACTGCAGACCCTGAAGAAAGGCAGTAGTCGACCTTTTTGCCTCTGAAAAAATCATGGGTGGAAAAGAGCTGTTGTTACATATTTTCTTTTGTTGTTTTTGCATTTCCCAGTCTCGTTGCTAGCCTCAAACCTTCTTTCCCGCTCTT